>APFE030126345.1:8555-33695 GCA_000404065.3 Pinus taeda
GTAGATCAGAGCAGGATTACCAAGCAACGATGGGACCTATTCATTCTGTCAGCCACGTATAGGACAGGCCGCCAATGTTAATGACATCGTAACAATGCCATGTGAAGGTGGAAAGTTACCATATGTTCTCATGCCATGTGAACAGCATATGCATGTCACCCAAGCGGCGAAATAAATGAACTTTATAGCTTTTACATTGGAACTAAATAAACCAGTGCTACATACAAATGTGTGCGAAAGGTGAAGCATTAAGGTTTCCATTGATGTATTGAGTGATGTAAACGAATCATGTGATTCTGATAAGGTTAATACCATACCAAAAAAAATTTACCTGAATCTGAATTCATTACAAGGTTGCACACTAAAGAAGGTAATGTGCATAGATTACAACAAAAGACTGTAAGGAGAGCTTTGAAGTTCTGGAAGATTGTAGCAGTTCTAGTAGAGGCTTGGAGTAAATAGGAACAGAGGATTCCTTAAAGGAAAGAGAAATCAAGATTTCTTAATGCATGTTTTGAAGTAAAGAGAACTTAGAGACAAGACAAAGAAAATTCATTCAAAATATAGGTGGAATAGTGAACAAGATCATGCTGAGATATGAAGGTGATGACAAGAGAAGCTGTGAGAAGAATATATGAGTTCTTGAAGATAGAGTAAGGAGAATACTCTAAAGGAAAGTGGTAGTGAACCTGGAGAATCCAACAAGAGATTGGATAGAGAGGACAACTAAAGTGTTCTCAAGAGAGAGTGAGAAATTGCAGAAGCCTAGAAGGAGAAAAGGTGTTGCTCAAGAGGAAGTTCCAGATAGACGATTGTTCTTACCAGATGACTGAGTGAGGAGAGCGTAGTAAGGTAATATTGCAGCTAGGAGGACTAGCTGTAGCGAAGGCCTGTTGCAGATGAGTGAGAAACTCATGAAGAAAGAGGAGAAGAAGATGACTAATGATAGTCATAGCAAAGGTTCAGAAAGAAGCCAAATCAGGAGAAGGATGAAGAAAGCGGATGCCATGGAAAATGGAAAGCGGATGAGTCAAGAATAAATAGACCAGGAGATTGCAGAGTTAAAAGAACAATTCGATGCATTGAGGAGAATGCTTGAGGAAAGCCAGAGACTAGGTTGGGTCTTGAGGAAGAAGCCAGTAAAATGGAAAGAAATACAAAGAAGGCTACAAAAAATGCAAGTGAAGTGGTTGATGGGAAAACTCAAGGAAGTTGAGTTAGAAATGGAAGAGTCCATTTGTGAAGTAGAACAAGGAGAAATTCTGGGAGGAAGTGAAGATGAAGACTTGAAGATTGAAACTTCAAGTGAGACCAAGGGGTCTGATGATTTTAAATCTGACAATTTGTGTATGTTTACGGGTAAAACATCTAAGGAAGGACAATTTGTTGATATTGTCGTGAAGGAGAAAGAAAACCAGCATAATCTAAATTCTGTTTTGGAAGAAGATGAGATCGATAGGCCTCAAATGCAATTGGAGGATGATATCAAGGAAACAAGTGAAGGGCTTGAGAAGAGTGAAGAGGATACCATCGAAGGATTTCTGAGTAATAAAGAAAACTTGGAACAACAAGAAGATATGATGGCTGAAGCATCAAGTGAGACCATAAGGTCTTATATTTTTAAAATTGATAGTTTGTGTATGATGGTAGGTATTGCAGGATAAAATAAGCCTTTTGAATATATCTTCAGAGGAGGTGAAGTTCTAGAAGCAAAAGGTGACAAAGAAAACTTCTCAAAAGAAGAAGAATTTGATTACATACAAAAGGAAAAGTCTATGGAGGAGTTTAAAGAAGCTATCATGGAGATGAGGAATTAGGATATTATTCTGATGAAGAATGAACTCAAATAGGTAATCAAATGAGTTTGATTAATGTTATTGATGAAAAACAAATACAGGAGAATGTTAGTGAAGATGGTGAGAGAAGGATAGCTCTTGGGGAAGATGAACAGAAAGAGACTAAAGGCAAACTTGAAAAAGAGACTATGTTAGTTGAAAATATAGTAAAGGATTATCAATTCACCATGATGATAGGCACAGTGGAAGTAGCCATGGATGCTGTAGAGATAGTCAAGGAAAAAGAAGGACATCTACTGAAGGATGTTAAGAAGGAAGAAGAAGTCTATGAAAGAGACTCAGCAAAGGGAGAAAGAACATCTAATGATCTATTCATAAAAAGGGAAGGTATGGAGAACTGTGTGAAATTTCCAAAATTTACTCCAATTGAAATTGTTGAGTTATATAGAAAATTAGATTTTTAAAGAAGGGAGTTGGAAAGACAGAGGATAGATGTTCAAGAGAGATTGTTGAAGAAAGAAGACAAAATAATTGTCATGAATGATAGTCACAAGAGAAAGGAGATGGATATGAGAGTTTAGCAGGCTGACACTACAAAAGAAGGAGTACACTACAATGGACAAAGGCAGGAAGACGTCATTAGGACAGATGATGTGGAGGAGAGACCAGTTACAGTTTCATGAATTCTTTTGAGAATTCAAATCATCATACTGATGTGTTGACGAGGGAAAAGAAACAGACCAACAAAATGAATAATTTCCAAAGGAAGATAAGGCACAACAACCTTGTGTTTTTAATTTTAACAAGTGTTTTGTGAGTGCAGGTTTTGTTGCAAATGCTGAAGAAGATTTGGCATAGCTAAGCCACCTAAAGATGAAAGAAGAAAAATCTATGGAAGAAATCAATCCATGGAACAAAGATATTAAATTACTGGAGAAAGTGTTGAACAATCATGATTTAGTCATGAAAGAGGGTAAGGATGATAGGGAGGTAGCCAAGAAATCAACCAAGGCAAAGGTTGAAGCAAGCAAAATAGAATTCAAAGTAAGCAAAGAAATTAGAACAAGAGAAAATGAAGAAGAAAAAGTAAACCAACAACAGTTTAAACAATTAATAGACAACAACAACAAACTGAAACAAAGAGAAGGAGGCAGAAAAATGAAGCATAATATAAACCAGTCCAAAGATGTGCTGGAAACATAGATTGAAGAAATATGGCAACTAATGATCAAGCAATTCAAATGGAGGACAATGGTAGCAACAACAAGAAAGATCAATCAAAACTTGAATTTGATTGACAAGAAGAAGAAAATGGAGAAAAGGACAACAAAAGTGTAGCAACAACAAAGGAACAAATCATGTGGACAGTTACAAAACAAAGTGTGGGATCCAGGAAGACAAAGGACATAAGACACATGATTAGGAGATCGTGAATATTTTCCACTTTTGGAGTCTGATGCAGGAGCATTTAGCCCAAGGAAAATCATTGTAATTAAGTATACATAGGGGGGTAATGTATTTTTAGGAAATAGTTTTCCTAAGTCTCAAGTTAATGTAATTTAGGCCTTTTAATGATTTAATTCGATAATGAAAGGAATTGTAAGTTATCTCAAATAAATGAGAACATGAGTGGGAGTAAATGACAAGAGTTGAAACTCAATTATAACTCTTAAAACAATCCATGATTCAAGGGATGAGAGAGAGACTTTAGGAATTAATGGAAGTAGAAGTGGGCAGAAGATTTAGGAGTCAGTTTAGGATTTATCCCAGAATTAGTTCAATAGAACCAATGCTGCATATATGTAAGCCTATGGGCAGAGTGAAAGGAGAGGCAACTGACATTGGAAATCAGGTCTGTGTGAGATGGAGAAGTATCGAATGTAATATTTGTTTTTACATATATATACAGAGTTTAGTTCCTGTTTGTGTCAGTATGCTGAAGAAGTATTTCATGTATGAATTACTTGTGAATTCGTAGGCTCTACAACAGGTTGCAGGCAGAATTTTGAAGGACGTCGAGGAATGGAGTTGATCCAGAAGAATCATAAAAGGATCCTTAAATCAAGTGAGCAAAAGAGTGAAACTCTGAAGTGGAAGTGAAATGATATTCACATAGGAGTAAAGCTTAGGAGAATTCGTCCAATAAAACAACAAGAAGCACTGAATACTTAGAAATTCCTAAGTAAAAGGAACGAAAAGAGAAAACTGAAGAAAAGATGTAAAAACACAAGTAAAGTGAAGAGTGGAGAAATGGAGTGGTAACGCTCAACAGCCATTAGATCTGAAAGACTAATGGTCGAGTCTAAGTCACATCGGTGGAAACCATTGCAACAAGGATTGGAATGAGCCTTTGGAATAAAGCGATTGTGACTATGCGATTAATTTTTGATCGTCAAATCACGATCCTAATTGATGGCCATGATTAAGTCAACCATCGCATATGAGTGAAGTGGAGATCATAGGTATCGGGAGATCGAGAATCGATATTGGAAAGAGTCTTGTGATAATACAAAGGACCGATGGATGAACAGACTCGATGTCACATAGAGCTACAGTACACAAACTTTGAAGTCTACCTTATATAATTCGGGTGAAAGTTTAAGGAATTCCTTTGTATTGTGTTAAATAGTTGTGCCAAGCCTTTTAAGGCTAGAACATAGATTTAATGACTCCGATAGTCAGATATCAGAGTCAGAAGCGTGATGTAACCATATATGTCGTGTGCTTGTGATGGAAGCAAATGACGATTGTGATGAGGTCTAACCTCGGGGACTGTGCAGAGTCCGTATAAAAGTATATAAAGGTGTGTTTGTGTGATATTTCCTTTGTGAAATATTTCTAAAGTAAAATAGCACTAATATGTAATAATGTGTGTTAATATATATATAACCAAGGCTATGAGAGGTGGTTATGTGTATGTGGTTAAAGGGACATGTAAAGGTGCATTGTTGAAGTTTTTTTAATTCTGATAGAAGGATTCTAAAGGAAGACTTAAATAAAATCATAAAAAAAGGCTTGAGGCCTATTTAGAAGACCGGATAGAGAGGTTTGGTGGGGTCATTGTGTTCCGATACAAAGGAGCTATTATAGAGGGCCTTAAGCATTCATGGTTTGTAGTTTTGACTCCATTGTAGAGTTAAACACCTAGGAAAGTGGTGTTTATGCATTATTATGCATACTGTGGGTATGTGTGGTAGTAACCCTACACCAGGAGAGGAAGCCCATTTGTTTTCACATCAAAGCCTTTTCTAAAGCAATGTTAAAGTATCTAATACATCTAAGGGAAACTTATGCATCAGGGAAAAGTGCTAATCAATGGAAACATCATTTAATGAATTAAGAAATAGTGATTCAAATAAATCATCCAACATTTCAATACTTTCAAAATCAAACTAAGCTGCAGTAGTTTTCACCTTATAGTTTGATGGGTTTATTGCAGCAAGTTCAATTAGTAATCAAGAACCAGGAAGGTATATCAAATAAAGTAGTTGGTATGATGTCAAGAATGTCTTTGAATGTCTCTATCATTGCGTATTATAGATTGTTAATACATGTCAATAGTATTAAACAATATCACGTAGAGATTGTTTTCAAAGATGTGTATGAATCACTAATTCATGGTACTTCATGGAAATAAATCAATTTCCATGTTCATAACAGGTTGTTTGACCATCTTCGCAAGTTGTACATACTACAGATTGATGGAACAGGTCATAAATTCAAATGATGCCATGCCCAACACCATCAACATCATCACTTACAAGTGATTGATCGAATGTATTGGTACATCTTCCGGACAAGGTGGAGAGTGAGGGAGCTCTACCCTCATCGACTATCCATCTAGTCAAACTTTTGTGGTCCAAAAGATTTCAAGTGGAGAGTATTGATCCAGGAGGATCTTCTGAGTCGACCGTGAGTGGAGTCTTCAGTGGTTCAACATCGAAGTGATCATCAAATCATCATTGGTCAATGATGTCTTGAACTTTATCAGCTTCACTAGTAGTCATCATTAGCATTCAGTGTCTGGTATCTTCAGCTTCGACAGTGATGTTTATGGTTTAGGTTGTCTGATAATGTAGATGGTTTTCATGGGGTTTGGAGAATGTGGTTTTGTACCTAGTTGTCGACATGTGTTTGTCGTCATTTTTGTCGAGGTTTGGTTGTTGACACATGTTCATCATCAATTCCACTAGGGTTTGGTTGTCAAATGTGGTCCATGGTTATCATTGTATGGGTTTGTATGGGTATGTATGTCACATTGTGACATGTGGTTGTACAAAGGGTTCTTAGGAAACAAATGTTGTTAAGTCCTAGACCTAAACCCTAAACATAAGTTCTAAACCCAAGTATAAACCCTACTACAACATTGTATAAACAAATACAAAACAAACCTAATGCATTAAATCCTATGTCCTAACCCTCTTAGACTATGACATAACATTCAAACAAAACCCATGATAAAAAAAATGCATTACAAAACTTATGCTAAACCTAAGTCTTACACCTAAAATTCCTCTCAGGCCATTACAAACCATATAAAACACAAAACATTGCAAAACCATGTTTAAAAACATTACACATAGCTCCTAACTGTCGATCGCATCAGAACCATTAGCCTCATTCACATGAGCACCATTAAGTTAACTTCAGTCTCTAAACCTCAGGAATTAACCCTAACCGCATCGGAAAAATCTGTATGTTATCAGTTGTTGGTAGGTCGTTGGGACTACGTAGTAGGGAGGTAGTTAGGCTAACTGTAGAATAGTTGTCACATGCAGGGATGGACAACTGTGTCAGTAACTAGAACCACCGAGTCTAAAATTCACTGTTCCCTTTTGTGTCTTGACCACGAGCTATTCACATGGGTGGCAAACCAATTCCCCATAGTCAGCTGACCACTAGCGAATTATGACAAACCTAAAGTCATTTTCGGTTTTTTGTAATTAAAGTTTGGGCTATTTTAATACAAGGACATTGTAACCAACACCTAAGGTGGCTCTATGTTATAAGATCGAGCCAATTCAAACCAATTCATGCCAAAATTATTCTAAGAGACTTTGAATGTACCCGAATCCCTATAAGTTCACCTTTTTGTTCATGAAGAAGGTATTAGTGATTTTGAAGTTTTGTGTGTGGATTCTAGCGGTTATAGGTTGTTTTTGTTTTCAGTGTAACAGGAGCATATAGAGTCAAAATTGTGAACCGTGATAAGCATTGGAAAGATGGCTCAGAGAAATTTCTTGTGACAGTGACTAGAAGTGCATGTGTGCACATTTATTCTGGTCAATTTTATGTGTAATCGACCTCCTCGGATTCAATCCTAATATAGTAGGCACCCATCTTGAAAGCGGACCTGGAGATGTAGTCCATTAGGGATGAACTCTATAATCAATATTGTTGTCTAGTATCACTATGCTTTTGCTTATTTTCACTTCTATTTGACGTATTTCTTATGTTTTAGTTATGTCATCAATTCATTCCTTTTCACGTAGTTCTCATGGTTAAAGCACTTTAAGTTAACATTCATTTCACCAATGGCAATAATCAATTCTAATTCAGTTTAACATATCATCATTTCAAATCAAGAATGAGACATGAAATAAGTTTAAGTGTCTCAGATCATACAATGAAGGTGAATACTACATCAAAGAGTTTCATAACTATTGTTCATAGCATGGAATTACCAAAGAGAAGACAGTTCCAGGAACACCATAAGAAAATTGTGTTAGAAAGGATGCAAATGAAAATCATGGAGCATGCAAGGTGCATCATATTACATGTAGGATTTCTGTTACAATTTTCAGAAGATGTTGTAGATATTATTGTTTATCTAATAAACAAAGGGCCTTCAATTTCCTTGGATGGTGGTATTCAAGAGGATGCATGGACAGGTAAAAAGGCAAGCTACTCATTTTTAAATACTTTCAGTTGTGAAGCCTTTGTCTACATTAATAAAGAAAATATAACAAAACTTGAGCCAAATTCAAAGAAATGTACCTTTATTGGATGTGGTGTAAATGATTTTGGTTATTTCTTATATGATTATGAAAATAACAAAATCATTAGGAGAAGAAACGTTGCATTCAATTAAAAGTTCATGTATAAGGATCAGATGTGTGGAATGAAACAAGAAAAGGAAAACAAATAATACACAGTGCTTGATGAGATCATAGAAAAAATAAAGGTGCCTGAAAATCATTAGTAGCCACAAAAGCAACAAGAACCTCAAACTCCTGAAAGTGGTGTTATAATATCTATCAAGATAATTAGACCCATAAATGATATTCTCCTTCATTACAATATGTATTGTTGACTGATTTTGGTGAAGCAGAAACACATGAAGAAGCAATGCAGGTAGAAAATAGGATGAAGAGGGAGAAATCCATGGAAGAAGAGCTGGACTACTTAATTTATAACAGACTTGGAGCTTATGCAAGTTTCATATATGTAAAACAACATTGGAAAATAAATGGTTTATAGGTTCAAGGAAGAAGATGGAGGTAAACAAAGGTATAAGGCTAGACTTATGGTGGAGGGATTTGCACAAAAGGAAGGTATAGACCTTGATGAAATTTTTTCTCCTATTGTTAAAATTCCTTCAATCAAAACTATCTTAAGTCTAGTGGAAGCATAACATTTGCATCTTGAGCAATTAGATGTAAAGACAACCTTTCTTCATGGGTATTTGGAAGAATAAATATATATGTAGGAACCACTAGGGTATGAGGTCAAAGGGAAGGATAAATTAGTGTACAAATTGAAGATATTGTATGGATAAAAAATGGCTCCAAGGAAATGGTATCTAAAATTTAATAGGTTTATGTCTGAACAAGATTATACAAGATGTAATTTTGATCACTATGTTTATATTAGAAAGAAAAATGATGGAAACCATATTATATTGTTATTGTATGTAGATGGTATGCTTGTTGCAGGGTCTAACATGCAAGAAATAAATCCTTGGTATGAGAATGATTAGATACAGGAAAAATCACAAATTAACATTGTCTCAAAGCGAGTACATAGAAAAGGTGTTGGAAATATTTGATATGTAGAATGCAAAACTAGTTAGCACACCTTTGGCTAGCCATTTCAAACTAAGTAAGGAGATATATCCTAAGGCCCAAGAAGAGATGGATTATATCTGCAAAGCTCCATATGCATCAACAATTTGAAGCTTTATGTATGCAATGGTATGCACAAGGCATAATATTGCACATGCAATGAGAGTTGTAAGAAGGTAGTGAAGTGGATTCTCAGGTATTTGAGAGGTACCACAAATCAAGCATTATGCTTTGGTGGTTCAAATATTTCTCTATAGTGATATGTTGATGTATATATGACAGGTGATAGAGACAATAGGAGGAACACCATAAGCTATGTGTTTACTATAGGTGGAACAATTGAGAGTTGGGTTTCAAAGTTGCAAAACCTTCTTTCACTTTCAACAATGGAAGCAGAGTATGCTGTTGCTACATAGGCTGGTAAATAAATGATTTGGTTACAAAGGTTTATGGATGAGTTGGCCAATAAGAAGAAGATGGATATGGTATATAGTGACAACAAGAGTGCCAATCATCTTGCAAAGAAATCAGAATTTCATTCCAAGAATAAACATATCCAACTCAAGTACCATTTCATATGGTCAGTGTTGGAAGATGGACAATTGAAGCTAGAAAATATACACACTAGCTAGAATCCTATAGATATGTTAACAAAAGTTGTAACCAAGCAAAAAATGATATTTTTATTAGTTTCAATTGGTCTTCAAGTATGAAGGTGAATATGAGAAACAACCAAGTCCAAGTGGATTCATTTTCTAGAAAGTGAAGCAACGATGCAGTTTACATAATTAGTGTTGAAGTAGGAGATTGTTGCATGTGGATCCTGATTATTCAGAGATTTTTGGTTTTAGTCGGGTTGAATCCATGTTCCTAATAAGATAGCAATGCCGCCTATTTAAACAATGTCAGGGGGATATGGTGGGGGATGACGAATTTTATGATGCCCCCCTTGGTGGGGGTTTAGGGGCAACACCCCTAAAGCTAGAAATGGATGAAAATTTCCCTTGTAAAATATTATAATTTTGTAGTCAATCTAGGCCATTCATTAGGTGGATGATCTTATGGTAGAATTTATGCTAATTTAGGATTTTTTTCCCTAGAAGGAAACCCTCAGTTTATATGAGGTAATTGTATTTTGGATGTGTATTATTATTCGGATAGAGAGAGAGAGAGAGAGAGACAGAGAGACAGAGACAGAGAGAGGAGAGTGTGTTAGATTAAAGAGGAAATTACATCAGATCTATTTTAGGTTGTATCTCTTCATTTTGTTGGATGATATAAAAGGAACGGCTAGTTGTTTCTCCATGGACATAGCTCAAATTGGATGAACCACATATATTTTTGTCTCTCTTGTTTGATGTGTTTCTGTATTTGTGTTTCTATAATATTTTGTGTATTTCATTGCTCCATTAACTTATTTCTCAGAAAATTATGCTCACTATATGTTCAAACATCTAAAACATCCATTTCTCCATATGTAAAAAGATTCATGAACGATTATTCAAAGGTATTTGAGACTCCCAAAGGTATCCCACCTATTCACAATCATGATTATGATATTCACTCGATTCCAGGAAGTTTTCCTCCAAACATTAGACCTTAAAAATATCCCTATGCCTAGAATAGTGAAATTGAATGTATGGTTGTAGAAATTCTAGAGGCAAGAATAATTTGTCTTAGCCAAAGTTATTTCTCTTCTTCAATAGTATTGGTGCACAAGAAGGATGGATCATGGTGTATGTGTCTAGATTATAGAGATCTTAATAAGCTCATTATTAAAGATAAATTTTCCATTCCCTTCATTAATGAATTGTTGGATGAAATACATAGAACAATTTACTTTAGAGAGTTGGATCTTCACTCGGGATATCATCTATTTAGAATGAAGATGAAAAGGCATTCCGAAAGAAACATTTAGAACTCATGAAGTTCATTATGAATTTTTGGTTTCCTTTTGGCCTTACTAATGCACCTTCCACATTTTGAGGTTTGATGAATTCCATTTTCAAACCCTTAGAAATTTGTGTTAGTATTTTTTTATGATATACTAATGTACAACAAGTCTTGGAAATATCATGTTCAACATGTTGGCAAGGTGCTCAAGCTATTGGATGAGAAATAATCATATGCAAAACCCTCTAAACATTTCATTGGAGTACAGGAAATGGAATATTTGGGTCATATTGTATCTCATCGGGGTGTTAAGGTAGACCCTAAAAAAATTAAATCCATAAAGGAATGGAAATTTCCTAGAAACTTAAAGCATCTTCAAAGAGTTATCGAGTTGACAGGGTATTATTGCAAGTTTGTTAATAATTGTGGGAAAATAGTGGCACCACTAACAACATTACTGAAGAAAGATGCATTATTTTGGACTCCATAAATAACTAAGGCCTCTGAACATCTTAAAGAGGAAATGTGTCAAGCTCTGATCTTATCTACACCCGAATTCACAAAAACCTTTATTACAGAATGTGATTCCTTGAGAAATGGAATTGGTGTCATTTTAATACAAGGGGAAGGACCCATTTCTTTTGAAAGTCATCCAATCAAGAGAAAGTATTTACACAAACCTATTTATGACAAGGAAATGTTAGAAATACTACATGCTCTAAAGAAATGGAACCCTTGCTTAATGGGAAGACATTTCAAGGTAAAAACATATATGATAGTATTAAATACTTCTTGCAACAAAGATTATCTTCAAAACAAAAATAAAAATTGGTCACAAATATGTTGGGTTATGCCTTTGAAATCATCTAAAGAAAAGAAAGAAAAATGCATTTGCAAATGCACTCTCAAGAAGGGATGAGGATGTGGAAGCATTGTTTTGTACCATTTCTATTATTCAATCTAATTGGATAATTGAAGTAAGGGATGAATGGGAGAATGAACTAGAGGTTTGGACACTCATTCAAAAGTTGTACTAAGATCCCAATGCATCTTATACATTTATCTAGAAAAACGATTCACTATGGTATAAATATCATTTATATCTATGTAAGAAATCTCAACTCAATCAAAAGGTTCTTTTGGAATTGCACACCTCTCCTATAGGAGGGAACTCAAGATTTTTAAAAAATTACCATAGGTTCTCGAAGGAATTTTTGGGAAGGAATTAAATCTGATATGAAAAATTTATTGGCAGAGTATTTGGTTTTCCGACAAAATAAAGTTGAGACAATTAATACCCCATGCCTTTTAACACCATTACTCATTCCAAGTCAGCATTAGGAGGAGGTATCAATGGATTTTATCATAGTTTTACCCAATTCCAAAGGAAAGGGTTTCATCATGGTGGTTGTTGATGGACTTACCAAGTATACACACTTTTGTGCACTATATCATCCTTTCAAAGCTAGTACAATTGCTACTGCATTTGGGTAAATATTAAAAATTTACTTGCAAACCCAAATATTATTGTCATTGATAGATATCCCATTTTCGCTAAAAATTTTTGGAGAAAATTATTTTCTTTTCCTCATACTCAATTAGCTCATAGATCATCTTATCATCCTCAATCTGATGGAAAAACTGAGGTAGTGAAAAAATGTTTGGAAGGTTACATTCATTGATTTGTGTCTAATACAAAACATAACGGTTCAAGTGGTTACCTCTGGTACAATGGTGGCGTAACACTTCCTTACATACCGCAGCAAAAATCACCTCATTTATGGCACTTTATGGATATAATCCACCCTCCATCACATTTTATTTAAGAGAAAATTATAAGGTTCAATCATTGGAAAATCACATCAAGCATCAACAATAATTTCTTCAATTGTTAAAGGATAACTTGACTCTCAGAAAAAAATTGAACTAAACAATAGGCCTGTCAACATTGCAGAAATAATTTTGATGTGGGAAATTAGGTATTTTTACTACCACAACCATATAAACAAATGTACCTCAAGCAAGCTAAGAAGGATAATAAATTATCAACCAAGTATTATGGCCCTTATAAGGTGTTGAAAAATATTGGTATTATGGCATACAAATTGGAGATGCCTACATCTTCACGACTATACCCAAGTTTCATTGTTTTGTGCTTAAGGAAGGTTATAGGTGACAAGCTCCTAGTTCAAACTATATCGCCAGAACCCTAGAACTTGATGAGGAAGGAAAAATCATACTATATCTTGAATAAATCATGGAAATAAGAATCCAATAGCTATGGAACTGATCAATTTCAAAGTATCTCATTAATTGGAATAACTTACATGTGGAATATTCCACATGGGGGGTGAGTATTTCATACAGAAGAGTCTAGAATTACTTAAGCGCTGAAGATAACACTTCTTTGAAGGAGAGGAGAATGTTAGGTCCCTATAATACAAGTGTAGCCCCCTTATTATTATTGCTTTTCCCCATATAAACCCACTATTGTTATCATTAAGCACTTACATTATTATTGTTATGGAGGCCTTAATTATATTTTGAACTTTTTAAATCCTATAAATACCAAGGAGGTATTTTCAATTGAATCATCCAAGAATTCTTCATTTATGTGATGTAAAGAGAGGTTTCCCCCTTGAAGTGACCTATTATATAGTCATTGATCTATTTTGTCTTATATTTTTATGCTATATTGATTTGGTTACACACATAGGAATATAGCCAATCCAAAATTTTCCCTAAATAAGAAGAAGTTTAAAAAATAATTAATCTATAATTAGGCACGTTAATCTCCAAAATAGTCAAAATAATCATCCCACCAAAAATATTTCTTGGCTACACGATTTAAAATGTTGGGTTAACTAGTGTTGCTTGTGATGTGAGGTTAACTTACAAATTTAAATTTTCATTTGGTGGGTTTTTTTCCTCCCAATACGACTTACCCAGGCAATCTTTCGTTATTGGTCTTCTCTGCTCTTATCTCGCCTTTGCGACCTCCCTCATGATATCCCTAGGTGAATTTAGGGCACCATTCTATATCAAACCATATTAGAATTCATTTCCCATATTGGAATTTGTTTACCCATTGTTGGTTTCACTAAATCCATTTGTCTTTCTTCACCCCCTATGAATAGGCTATGCCAGAAACTGATCTATATCAGATGTGATTTGAGATCAAACCAAAATCGATTACAAGATGAGGGAAGTCATTGGTAAGAGACATTTAAATTTATTTACAAAATGCTGATTTTTTTTTAGATATGCTTCTATTCAGGATTCTCAACCTTTATCCATGTTTGTTGAAGAAAACCACTCATAAATCTCTATTATATTTCTCTTTTAATTTCCATTGTGTTTTTTTTTATAACCATGCTAGCTATATATTTTATTGCAGAAATATTTTAGGAATCAATTTTTATTTATGTAGAAATTGTATCTCATGAAACAAGAAATTAAATCAAAGATTATATTAAGGGTTAGTGTAGAATGTTTTTAATGCAAAAAAAAATATTGTTTTACCCAATGTTTGTTTCAAATTCAGAGATCACATGTTTATCTTGTGTATCCCATTTGAGAATATTATCATTATAGCATATTACATAATTTTATAGAATCAATCATCTTTAGTACAAATTCTAATCCTTTTCTACATAAAGAACAAAATTTGTTTCCTATAGAAGTTGTGGAAGAAGCATTTCAAATTCTTTCCAAAGGAGATGTTAGATGAGAAAAACAAATACAAATGAAGTATAAATTTTCCATACAACAATGAAATAATAGATATTACCTAAAATTTCTAAAAATTATTCTTAGAGTGATAATGAAGTAGAGTCGAGTGGTAATGATGTCCATATCCAACTTAATAACATAGTAAAACCTTATGAAATCTGATGTCGCTCATCTATATGATTTGTTAGGGGAAAGTCTAGGACGTTTGATAGATTTTCTCTTCTTAAAGGATAAAATTGTTTAGAGTGCATCATTATCTACAAGAAATGTGGAGCTGACAAGCCTGGATCCTTACAGTAATGATCCAATTATTTACATTGTTGGTATCAATGGCACATGCACATGTAGTATTGATGATATTCTACTAAGTCAAATGGTGTATGAAGATGAAAGTGGGAATCTTATGTTGCACCATCCTTCATTGTATAAAATAAAATCACAAGTATCTTTGAGTGGACCAGATGAATACCATAGAAAAGTTCTCTGCAGACATCAAGTGAGGATATTTCGTGGGATCAAGTTCAAATGTGACTCCCTTATTGCGAGATGGTCATTTAATCAAGACTAGAGAAAATTAAACTCATTCAAATGGATGGAGTTATCGTACGCAAGACAAATCCATTTGATTTTACCATAAAAGAAAGCATGTATGTCCATATTTATAATGGAAATTTGTTTGGTATGTATAAAGAAGAGTCATTGAAAAATCCATATCCTGTGCAAGTTTTGAATTTTCTAGTAGATGTGAAGATTGATGGAACTTTTTGTTGCGTAAGAATATTTAAAAATCATGTGGATGTTATTCATAGAGGACACCATATTCTTGAAGGTTTGAGTTTGCATCCACATGAGGCATTCTATACAACACAATGATTATTGATACCAACTGAAATCATTGATGGTAAGCATACATGCGGATCTCTTTAATTCACTTTTTTCATCTCATATAATGAAAGTTACTTTATAGTATCTATTTTTCCTTGAGTGGTATTGAGCCAAAATTATATTTTTTCACTTCATAAAAATGATCAAACTTTCAGACATAGTCAAGGATTTTTTTTTTGGAATTACAATAAGAAATGTTGAATTTTATATTGCAATATCTAATCTTTATATTACAACAATTCTATATACAAATTTAGCTATGTTATAAAAGTCTAAAGGTAGCTTGGCTCAGATCTATCAAGGTATCTCTCAATGGTTTAATTTGATTTTAATAGTACTTAATGTTATACTTATTCTAATTATAGGTATTGTTGATGTTTTCTTTACTGTGAGATCTATCAGAAGGTGGGCCACTAGTACCTGAAATGGAGAATATTTCTTTTATCGATTTATTGCAATGAAATATGATGATCACACAAATTTCCAACTTATTGCAACAAAAGGTGATGATGAAGTTGTAAGTGCTATATTAGCTACCTCTACAAAATATGGAAGTTGCAATGCATTACCATCATATATTGGAGTATTGCAGCCACATCGAATCTATTGACATAATGTTCATCTTCTTAACAAAAAAATATTTCACCCACATATGGTATTAGAACATGATATGCAATGAACTGTATATGGAAATTCCTAATTCAGATGAAAGTTGTACGGTTATTTTTGAGCTCATTGCAATGCATTTTGTGCCTCCTGGGATTGTGAAGAAAGATAATTCACTAGAGTTTACCATAGATGGCTACACTTAAGGAGGTTATTTTCTATACATGGAAAACCTTTCTTGATAGATATTATCCATATTCATTCTTAAGCGATGATAGTAAACCTCCTAGTAAATGAAGAGTGGGTCCAACATTTAGATTTCGGTATTTTTATAATAGCTTGCAACCTCATGTGCATGTGCACTTTTAATGGGATTCACACCAATGGGATAATTTCCATGGTTGTTATGGAATGGGGATGACTACTAGTGCACCCCATTGGATATATAAATGTTGAACACATCAATATGGAAAATTTTGTACGACAATCTATGGATACAATCATTTATGTTATGACATTTGGGATTCTATCCATTTTTTGTGAACTGGGGAGGATCATTGGTGCACCCTATTTAGGGATGTAAATATATGATGAATTATGTATGATAATATGTTGTATAATATCTATTGTGAATATTTTTTTATATAATATATATGATCAAATATAATCACTTATTATACTCATGATTTTTCTTTTCCAATGGAAAATTATTTATCCTTGATATCTCAAAGTTTGAAATCAGATTATAGATTTCATAGCCTATAGGAAGAACTTTGAAGGTAATAAATGTGTGGATATTTTACTATTTGTTAGTATAAATAGTAGAACACACCATTTCCAACTGAAATCACTCAGAAATAAGCAAGAATGAGGGTTTGGTGACCATTTTTTCTGAGTTGGGTAAAATTCACTTAAATATTGAAAATATGTCATTTTGTTATATAAAGTGTAGGCAAAAGACACTGAATTTGAGGAATGTGAAATACACTTTTGTCTCAAATGAACCTGCCATTAGATACATAGGCTTATTTAAAATTAATGGCATTTGTACAATCTGCAACACGCATTTTTTTAAGGCTAGTTTTGTATATTTACACATTGTTCTGTACAGAACAATTCAAGAACATACTAATTGTTCCTAATTGAAAATTTGTGTGTATAGTGAGGTGGAAAATAGTATAAAACACCATATTCAACTGATATCATTTTTAAATAAGGAAGAATGAGGGTATGGTGTGCATTTTTCTGAGTTGGATAAAACTAGGATAAAAATGGTTAAATTTTTATTTTGTCAAACCAATTACAAGAAGCTAACACATAATTTGAGGAATATAGAATATTATTTTGTCTCAAATACATATGTCTTAAACCCCATAGGATTATTTCCAATTAATCACATCTATACAGTTTTCGACAAGCATTTTTCTAAGCCTAATTTTGTACATTTTCACTTCGTTCTTGACAGAACAATTCAAGAACTTAAGTCATTAGTTGAATTTTGACCAAGATACTTATAAATTGTGCACAAGTGTAAAAAAATAATTCAGTCAAATATGATTGCGCAATATTTTACTACATTTGTATTTTTATGGCTTTTGTTTTTACACAAAATGTCCATTATAGTAAAAATTGTTAAAAGTGCATGTTTCATACATCTACTGTGAGCAGATGAGGGAACATTATAAATAATCAAAAGAGGAATTTTCTTTATCACTATTTGTACCTATCCCATTCCCAAATGAATTTACTATAATCATTTCATAACAAGCATTGGCTTTCATTTTTTTTAAACGAAGGGGACATCTCATGAAGACAAGACAACCATAAAGTGTTTTTTCTCAGTGAACACCTTTTCAACCCAAATTGAAAACCAAATGTATAGTGAGGTGGAAAATAGTATAAAACATCATTTTCAATTGAAATCACTTAGAAATAAGGAATAATTAGGGTATGGCAAGCATTTTTTTGAGCTAGGTAAAAATTGGGTTAAAAACTGAAAAAGTATGTTATTATAAAATCAATTGCACAAAACTGACACATAATTTGATTAATGTTGTTGACACCTAATCCAAAAGGATTATTGTAAATATTGTAAATATCATTAGTTATGCATTTGAGAAAACAAAGAGACCTTAGAATTGGAATCCCAAGAGTGTCCCCACTCATGTATAAATTCATGGTATGGGTAATGTAATAAACAAGTTCATTTAGAGTTACCCTCATGGCCTGACATGGTGTCAGGATAGGAGGGTAAACACGAATGAACTTTTTTATTGCATTACCCATACCATGAATTTATACATCAGAGGAGAGACTCTTGGGATTCCAATTCCATGGTCTCTTGGTTTGATCAAATTCATAATTGACAATATTTATAATATTTACAATAATCCTTTCGGATTAGTTGTCAACATTCCCCCTCTTAATATGAAGGGATGTTGGTGAGTCAAAGCATCATTCTGAATCTTTCAAAAATTTCTCGTCCAAACGCTTTGGTGAATATGCTTGCAATATGATCATTTGTGGAAAACTGATGTAAGTGGATTGTCTTGGCCTCAACGTGATGTTGAATCATATGATATTTTGTATTTATGTGTTTGATTCTATGATGAAAATTTATGTTCTTGGACAACTTTATTTTAGAAGTGTTATCAATCAAAAGAGGAGTTGTGTTCTTGTTTTTGCTGCAAATCCTCCAAAATTTTCTTGAGCGACACAATATCATTTATTACTTCAGTTGTTGCCACATATTATGCCTTGGTTGTGGAATTTATTGGAACTCATATTTTGCGTGACCTCTAGGAGACAACTCCTGATCCAAGACTCATAACATAACCTAAAGTAGATACCCTAGTTTCTTTATCTCTGTCTAATTATGAATCAGAGTATCCAATCAACTTGAGGTCACCCACCTATCTATACTTAAGTCGAAAGTATTGGGTTCCCTCCAAGTACTTTAGAACTCTTTTTGCAGTAGACCAATGACCTTCAAAAGGCTTTTGTGTAAACCTAGAGAGGATTCCAATAGCAAATGTAATTTATCTTCTGGTAGTAGTTAGGTATTTGAGACTTCCTATTAGTTGTATATACTTTGTTGTGTCCTCAAATTATTTTCCTTCAGTAGATATGAGCTTTAAGTTCTATTCCATTGGAGTAGTCAAAGGATTTCACTCAATCATGCCAAACTTGTTCAATAGATGATTCGGATTTAAATAGGAACACAACAAATTACAGAGATAACCATAAACATAGAGATGAAGTGGAAATATACTTCATTTCATTAATGTAAAATGTTGAAATATGCTTACAAATAGAAATGAAAATAAACCAGCTAGGGCGATGGTAGCTTATCTCTGAGAAGAGATGTGGCGGCTACATGCCTCTGAACTGTGTTATAATGAGGCTCGAAGGCCTATTTATTGTTGAGGAACAATGGAAAACCCTTAACATCCTAAAACCTAACCTTAGAAGATGAAACGCCAAATTGTGGGCCCCATTTTGGGTAAGTTGGTACATCAACTTCCTAGGGTCGTAACTTTGGCACCCGATCTTTGTTTGACACATATAATATCTCGTTAGAAATATCTATCCAAGCACTACAACTTTGGCAAGAACACATCATTCCATGGACCCATGTTGCTCCCAGATTCCCTAGAAAACGTTTTTTAGGGCCTCAAAACAGCTCCGGAAGTTTAGGACCCGAAAAACTACTAAAAATAGTAAATTGTGCTACAATTACGGAAACTGAAAAACTAAAAGAGATAGTTGTGGGGGTTCAAGCGGGATAGGTGGGTGGCCACCAACATCCACCTCGATCAATAGATATCCGATGTACTTCTTCTGAGAGAGGAATATAAACATCGGATATTGAGTTACTTCAATACCAAGATAGTGGTGAACATCGCCCAAATATTTCATTTCAAAACCTTTTCTCAATTCCTTCTTTATGGATTCAATGTATCTCTCATTATTACCTATCATCAAAAGATCATCTACATACACCACAAGATATACAATTGTTTTTCCAACTTTCTTAACAAACAAAGTTGTATCATCAAGATCATAATATTTGAAGGTGAGTTTCAGAAGATGCTTAGTTAACTTCTTATACAAGGCTTGAAGTTCTTGCTTGAGGCCATACAAGGATTTTAAAATCTTGCATACTTTATGTTCTTGACCCTTCACAACAAATCATTCTAGTTGATACATAAAAATATTCTCTTTCAGATCTCCATTCAAGGGAAAAAATTTGACATCCATTTAATGGACTTTCCAACCATTCTGAGCTACCAAGGAAAGGAGTGTCTTGATGGTATTATTGTGGTGGAAAAATTCTCCTCATACCCAACCCCTTCCTACTATGAAAAACCTTTTTCCACAAGCCTAGATTTTTGCTTGTCAAGTGAGCCATCTGCTTTATACTTTTCCTTGAAGACCCACTTGTATCCTATTGGTTTGGTTCCCAATGGAGGATCGACCAACTTCCAAGTGTCAATCTTTATCAATGGTATCATATTCTTCCTTCATCGCTTCTTTCCATTCATCATGAGAAGTGGCTTCTTTGAAGGAAGTTGGTTCAAAATCAGTAGACAAGTTTAATTCACAACCATAAGAAACATCCATATCAACAAGTGAATCAAAATCATCTACATCACGTCCATTATGTCTGGTTGATCTTTTTGTTCCTGGATTTCCAACCTCATCAGGGAAAACACTTTCAAGTGTCTTTTTCATCCATTTTGGAGGACCTTTCTAAGATGGCCCAAGCTGATTGGTTGACTGAGATGGGGTTGAATCAAAATTTAGTCTCCCAATTCTTTCAATCACATCACTCAAAGTGTCATTAGTCGTTTGACATTCATGTGGGGGAGAGAGTGCTTTAGAAGTATATTCTACAAATTGATCCAGTATAGGGATCCCCCCTTCAAGATGTGGAATCTCATTATCAAATTCTTGAAGATACTTTGCACATTGAATCTCTCCAAGTGATTAAGTTTCTTCTCAACAACATTTTCAGTCTTGGATGATTAAAGAAAGATCACATCTCTAGTATTATAAGCTTATTATTAACTTCATCATAGAGATGGTATGTCTTGGAGGTATTTGAGTACCCCAAGAAGATACACTTGCGACTCGTTGGACCGATTTTTTTCTTTGTTCCTTAGGTATCAAGGCATAATAGGTGTAATGAAAAAACCCTGAGATGCCTCACCGAAGGAATGTGACCATACCACATTTCATAGGGATTCTTGTTTTTAATATCATTAGATGGACACCTATTCTTTATATACACAACACATAGAACTACATCAGCCCAAAACATCAACTTAACATTCTTGAAAAATATCATGGAACATACCATATTTAATATTGTCCTATTCATTCTTTCTGCTACTTCATTCTATTGGGAATTATAAGGCATGATTTTTTGATATTTGATCCCATGTAGGTGAAGATAGTTTTAAAATTCATTTGGAGTGTATTATTTTCCATTATTAGTGTGAATAGAGCCAATATGAGATTGTGCATCATTTTCAATCCAATTTCTTGAATGTTTCAAAAGCATCAGATTTGTTCTTCAATAAATAAACCCAACACATTATAGTGTAGTCATCAACAAATGTCATCATATATTTATTACCATTTGCAGAAGGAACAAGCATTGGGCCACATAAATCACAATGAATGAGTTCAATTTTTCTATGTGCTTTAGAATCAGAATCATGAATATACTATTTTTTGTGCTTTCGTAAGATAAAAGTGTTGGATTAGTGGGTCCTAACCCAGGTTCAAAGTTAATTTTTCCAAACAAATCCATACACTACTGGCCCTTTTGGCATCAACCTGTGGAGCAGAGATTATAGACTCACTCAAAGTAGTATGGGGGAATGTTGGAACCAAGTTTCCACACCCAGATATTAGTTTAATATCATTTTATTCCCTAAACCTACCTTCACAATGATCGATAAGCCCTTACAGCTTATCGATATAACTTCCCTTAATCATATTATGTACCTCTGCAAACATTTACGATTGTCTTTTGTGGACCCTAAATAGGTGAATCAACCACTTATGTGCCCCTTTGATTACCCTTAATCCCGTATTTACACAGATCAGCTTAAGTGTTTGATAACTTTAACATGTAATAAGATATTCTTCGCGTAAACAATTATTATTACTTGCATTCATATATTAATAAAAAGCATGTAAAATCATGCATCAATATAGTATTAATTCATAAACCCATCATTCATTGTAACATAATAGCACATTCATTCATAATAGAAGGAAATAGATAAACACAGGAATTTTTGGAATAATCTCTTTATTAATACTTCAGTTCTTCTTACAGACTCAAGATCTCCCTGCGCACTCTGCTGTAGGGGTTTGCGCACTTAGCTGCGAACTCTACTTTAGGCCTTTGCACACATAGCTACACAACCTCTCTTCTACTCAAAAACTTCTTCGCTCTTTCTTCTACTGACCCATTACATTCATCTTCATTATTTGTTATATGTCTTAGACTCTCTAAGACTCTCCTACTTGTATAATCCCATGGTTCGCGAACCATGGATAGATCTATAAATCTGACATAATTTATATTAAAGAAGGGTAAATCCATTTATGACACTTTATTATCTAAATGCTCCGCGACTACAACTTGTGGTGACTTTACACTTTTTACAATAAATCTTGCACTTTTTGCCCCAAAATTGACCCTAGGGGACCCTGTCCCAACAGCCCCCCAACACAAATATCATGACTCACCCTTGAGTCACACTGTTGGCATGGAGATATTACTATGGAGACCTCAAAACTCTACTTTTGCCACTGCTAACTTAGTCGTGCTCTGTGTGGCTACCTATTTGGTCTGCTCCACCAATTGCTCTGTTGTTGGTCTTGCACTGTTGTCCTTTATCTTCAGCTGCATTCTCTGTAGGCTTACTAAGTTCTCCTTAATGGTGGTAGAGATAACATAGACCTCATCCATTCAAAGCACCAATTTGGCCTTGAGGACTGCCTCTTTCCTTTCTGCTGCCTCCATTTATTCGAGCAATTGTTTTTCCTCATGCAGCTTAGCCAATTGTTGTGATATAGAGATAGTGTGCGTCATCGCTCTTGTTTCATCATACTGTTGCTACAATTCATGAGCTTCTATGTTTAAACTTTGCAGGTTAGCATCTTCCTGCAGCGTCGTGGCTACCTCCATGGATTGCTCGAAAAGCGTGGTGCAATCCACCATTGTGGAATCCACTTTTGCAACTCCATCTTTCATAGTGACTTTGCATTGTTCTCTGACCTCTGGCAGAGTTGAAGGTTGTGACTTCAACTCTAATTCTATAATCTTGAGGTTTAACTCAAATTGAACCTTGCCCACTTTCATCTTCACATCGTGCACACCTTCACCCAACTTCCTGATCTTTGCATCGATGGTGCTTCCTTCGGATATGTAGTTAGGGGACTGTTTTGCATGCTTCGGCCACCACGACTGGAGTTTGTTCATTTTGAGCCTAAATTTTCTTCCATGCTTCTAGCGCTTTTCTTTTCTCCACAAACATTTATTCATTGTTGACCTTCTCCTCACTGATCATGCTCAACATGCCCTACTCCCGGGCCTTAATCTTTGCGATCACACCTGCTTGCAGTGTGTGAAGGAACTCACTGGGCAGCACGACCAAGTTGAGGCCCACATTCTCCAAAGTGCTAACAATAGCCTTGTCAGTGGCCACCTCCACATTCAAAGCTCCATCAGGCAGCACAACTACCTAAAGATCCATTGACCAAACCATCTTCGCTCCTTATGTGGTCCCCAATGCCAAACTGGTTGATGTAGCACTGCTCTATCCTACACTTTCTTGGAGTCTAGTTGTTTGGATCTGCAGGTTGTGCAGACCCATTTGTATGTCAATCGATGCTTGCTTTTGTTGCTACTCAAACTGTTGTAGAAGTTCTACTATTGTATCCCGCACCCTATCGCCAATATCATCCAAGTCACCCTATGTCAAGGTAATTGGAGTTAGTGACGACTTAGTGGCTTTTATCTTCTTATAAGGTCCTTCCTTTTCCTTCTCCCTATATCACTTCACTCGGAAGGGAGTGCTCTCCTGCTAATCTCTGCCACCTTATTCTGACTACTCTTCTTCCTCTATTTGGGGTGAAGGATATTTTTGACTTCTTTCAAAGCCGAGTTCTTCCTACTCTGCATGCTCCTTCGCAGCGCACTCCGCATCTACACGGGCATTCTCCTCAACCTCTTTCTTCCTCTTCTTAGCCAATAGTTGAACCTTCTGTCTAGCCACTTCCTTTTTCTATTTCTCCACGGACTTGCTAGTCCCAATGGCCACATCGGCTGAAAAATTCTAGTCTACTGGCCAACGCTTGATGACCTCTACAATAGTATCATTTGTATCTGGATAGGGTAAGTCAAACCATTTCTACTCGAGGTCCTTGTGTGCCCAGATGTAAACATGGTGGAAGTTTGCTATGAACTCTGTGTACCTTGAGAGTTTCTCAAACATGGTTGGTGACAACCATAGCTTCTGGTTGATGGCCATGTGAATGCTTGCCTCCATCAATTACTAGAAGACTTTTCTCTCTGTGACCCACATAGCATCTTTAGTGGCCCAGAGAGATGCAACTTCACCACTTCGGGTAAATCCTTATCCATAGGAGGAAACTCGCTATCCTCCAGCAAATCCCATGCAACCAACACAATTGAGAGAAACAACCATGATTAGTGAAAGGTCTTACTATCATTCTATGCCTCTTTGCAGTTCACGAGGAACTCGCTACAGAGGTAGCACACCGAGCTGAACCATACGCCTTCCATGCACTGAGCTGCCAATGAAACCATTAGCATCAACAACTCGTCTGCACGGCACTTTGGCATAACTTTGCTAACCAGAATTTGCGTGGCAATTTTAACTGTCAGGTTAGTAATGCAGGTAATTGAATACCCTCATGTCTTTTTGACAAGTTTAAACTTGTCCGTCATCTTCTCACTAAGGTTGTTGGGTCCCTATAATACTAGTTATTACCCCATTACTATGGTAGTTGTACCCCTTATTAATATTGTTGTGCCCCTGTTTCCCCCATATTGTTATTGCTGTGCCCCATAGAATCCCTCTATTGTTATTTTTGTGGCTTTATATTATTATTATTAG
>APFE030126345.1:35331-90093 GCA_000404065.3 Pinus taeda
TATGGCAACTTTATATTTGGAACCAAATCAGTTTGTATGGTATCAATGGATTTGCTCTAGTAAACAATTTATCACTTGGGCAATTTTTACGGAAGAATTGATGCACATTATGAGGATACAAAAAGCAACACTTTTTTTAGCCAATTGATAAGTCTCAAACAAAAGGGTTCAATAATGGAGCACATTGAGGAGTTCCAAAAATTGAACATAAGGGTAAAAGATATTCCAGAGGAGCATAGGATTGATGTGTTCATAGGGTCTTTAAAGGATAATACCCAACATGCCCAATTTTCCATGTTTCATGTTTAAAGAAGGTTATAGGCGACAAGCTCCCAGTTCAAACAATATTGCCAGAACTTGACGAGGAAGGAAAAATTATATTGGAACCGAAAGCAGTCATAGAAACAAGATGTCGACAACTACGAAATCGATCAATTTTGGAGTATCTTATCAAGTGGAAGAACTTATCTGCGGAAGATTCCACATGGGAGGATGAGAATTTTATACAGAAGTATCCAGAACTACTCAAGCATTGAGGACAACACTTTTTTGAAGGAGAGGGGCATGTTGGTCCCTATAATACTAGTGATTACCCCATTACTATGGTAGTTGTACCCCTTATTAATATTGTTGTGCCCCTATTGCCCCCATATTGTTATTACTGTGCCCCATAGAATCCCTCTATTGGTATTTTTGTGGCTTTATATTATTATTATTAGGTCGGCTAGGTTATATTGTGACTCCTTAGACTCCTATATATAGAAAGGAGGTTTTGTCATTTGTATCGTCGAGGAATTGTTCATTTATGTAATGTAAAGGAGGTTGTCCCCTCGAAGAGGCTGAATTCTAAGGCGTTGATCTATCTTTTCTATCTTTTCTTGAGCTGGTTTCATAACAAAGGTTGTACTCGCTCGTCTTTCTGCCAAACACCTTGGCCAAATTCATTCCGGAGTGCAGTAATAATGTGATTCGATAGATCATCATATCTCTAATAGGGATCGACTCATTTAACCACAAGCACTTGTCATGCACCAAAGATAGTAGCTAATTAATGACAATCATTTTGATATTTGACCGATGATAGTGCGACACCCATAACAGGTACAGTAACCCTGACTTCCTGACTTTGCAAATCCATTCCACCGAATAAAACACAATGACATCAGACTCCTTGTAGAAAAAACTCTACATGAAGGTGTCGGTAGAAAGGTGGGGGAACTGCTCATGTTCCTCCAAATCCTAGTCTTCGAGCTTCAAGTGTGGGACCCGTGCCAAGCGCGGACCTCCAAAGGCGATATTCTTCGGTAAGAGGGGTGCGTTGAGGGAGAACTGTCTTGCATCTGGGTCCTTCGAGACTTTCAGCTTTCCCTTGTGTGGAGGGATATATCTGGTAGCTTAGAAATAGGGTCCAGCCACTCAATGTCAATATCCTCAGTGCCCTCCTCTACTTCCAGATCGACCACCTTCCTCTTCTCCTTTGCGCTCGCCTTTTCTTTCCTTTGGGCCTAGGAAGCTACATGTTTCCTTGGTGACTCACACACTGGCATCGACTTATTTTTCTTATCCTTCTTCGGCTTGGGGACCTCTCTTGTTGGCATAGGCTTCGGCCTAAGCAACCTCGCCACCGTAGGCACTTTTGCTGTAACCTCCATACTCATCACTTCCAGAGCAGCTCCTTCAGAGGCAATAGCTCCCCCAGTACTTACAGTTTATGTGGGACCTAGTCCTAACATGATATCGTGAATGAGATTTCTGTCTAACTCGAAATAATGATCAAACATAGTTCTTCTGAGAAAATCCTCAAAGAATTCATGGTTCATGCGCAACAGACAACATAACATAGAAATTCTCAGAATGCAAAGTGTTTCTCATTGGATGGCCACATGTAATTTATAGGCGAATTCGAATTCAAATTTGACTGTTCCCCCCAAATTCCATCCATAAATGCGAGATTGGCGGCAGATTTCCAAATATTTCACTCTTGAATTCAGCGTTCAAAGCCTTAAATGTCAGTTGCGCACTCCTTTTAACCTTCTCCTAGCACTCAAATCATGAACAATGATGATAATGGTCACTTTTTGGCTACGTTTCACAATCTCTCCTTCTATAGTGCAACTCCCTTAGCACTTCTTCTAGTACTTTGGCATCCTCCTGTTTCACATAGAGCCCCCACCACATAGCCTACACATCAGGCAGTGTAGTTTATAGTCTTGCACCTCTTTGCAACTGCCTGGAGCACTAAGACTGTGCTACCATCATGTAGTCATCGGGTCGAATCCCTGGTGTATGGCTTCAATTAGCTTCCTTTTACCTTTCCCGGAAATGGATCTCCATTCAATTTCACAAGCTGAACTACTCCACCATCGGTAATCTCTTTGATCACATATGGCCCCAGGCAGTGCATTTGAACTTTTCCTGGAAGCTTATCAAACTTACTTTCATATAATAAAACTAAATCATTTACCTTGAATGTGTGTAGTTTGATGTGTCGATCATGCCATGCCTTTTCACGTTCCTTCTAAACTTGCTAATGGAATCCAACGAAAATTGTATCTTCCTCAAGCTCTGTCAGCTACGTGAGCCACTCTTCTAAGGCTCAGCGGTCTACCATTCCTATGAATGCTGCTATGCATAAAATAGGCATGATATTCTCCATAGGCATCACAACCTCTATGCCATAGACCAACCTAAACGGTGTCTGACCAGTAAGTTTTTTACAAGTAGTTCTACAAGCCAACAACAAAGTTGGTACGCGCACGTCCCAATAATTCCTCTGTGTATTGCAAACCTTTGTTAACATGCCCTCCAATATCTTATTAAACACCTCAATCATCCCATTAGCCTGAGGATGATATGGTGTACTCTTTTGTTAATAGACCTAGAATTCCTCTATTAGCATTCTAATTGTTTCACTGAGGGAGTTTGTACCGTGATCGCTCATTAAAATCTCTAGGAAACTAAACCTGGTCAATAAATACTCAAACAGAAATTTCATTGTTGTTTCCCCTATACAGTCCTTCATAGGCTGTGCCTCCACCCATCTGGTCAAATATTCAATCGCGGTGATGATATATCGTGCACTCGTCTTCTTTCCTGGAGTTTGAATTGGTCCTAAAAAATCAATTATCCATTTCTCAAATGGTTGTAATGATACCTGCAGATTCAAAGGCAGGTCATCCCTCTGGGATGGCCTTCCAGTTCTCTGACATTCATCGCACACCCTACAATATGCTTGGGAATCCTTATGTAAAGTTGGACACCACAACCCAGCACGTAAAATATTTTTCTTTACTGCTTTTCCTACATAACGGCCTCTTGCAGCTCCTCCATGAGCTTCTGCTAGCATACTGTTTTGTTCAAAATTAGGCACATAATGTCACAATATCTTGTTTGATCCCATCTTATACAAGTAACTTGCAATAATAGAGAAACCTATCGTGCGCACCACCAATTCTTTCTTTTGTTGACTAGTGTATCCTTCTAGAGTTGTTCCCATAGTCAGGAAGTTGATAATGACTGCAAAGTGATTGTCTACTATGCACACATCAAAGAGATGTGTGTCAGCAGCCCCTCCTCTAAATTGGTAGGCTCCTCTCCTATCTCAATTTGCGACAAATGATCTGGCCCTAAATTCAATCGCCCTACCTTCACAATTACTTTGAAACCATACTCCTAAAACAACAATATCCATCTACATATTTCCCCCCCAACACAGGCTCGTTGACGAGGTACTTTAATGCAAAATTGTTTGTATACATCTTAAAGTGTCTTCCTAGCAGGTAATGTCTGAATTTCTAGAGTGCGTACACCATATCCGACCCTTCGCACTCTGTTGTTGAGTAATACATCTAGAATCCGCTGACATTCTTCATCGCAACAGAATGTAGCATCCTTCTTCAATAGTTTTTCCATCGGCGTGGTAATATGGGCATAGCTCTAGATGAACGTTCGATAGTATCCAGTATGACCCAGCATTGCATGCATATATTTAACAGTCCTTGGTGCTTCCAAATTAATTATGACCGTGATCTTAGCAGGGTCCACCATTAATCCTTGTTTGCACACTATATGACATGGTAAAATTCTGAAAGGGACACAAAATAAGCACTTCCTCAAGTTTAGCATGATTTGCTACCTCCTGCATGTATCCATTATCAAGCGCAAAATAGCTACATGGCGTTTTACCAGTCCAAACACTATCCAATCATCAAAATATACCTCCAAAAACGTGTGAATGAACTCTTTGAACGTCGCAATAACTACATGCGAGAAGATTGCCGACACATTCTTAAGTCTGAAAGGCATTACCATATACTGAAAGAATCCCCACTCAGTCATGAAGGAAGCCTTAGTCCTATTTTCTGGTGCGATCTTTATCTGATGGTATCCAAAGAACCCATCAGTGAATGAATATGCTTCATGTCTGCCAAAATTATCCAATACCACATCCGTGAACAGAGTTGGAAAAGGATCATGAACACAAGCATCATCTAGCTTCTTGAGATCTTCATAGATCCTTATCTCATCTTTCTGCTTCTTTTCCTGAACTACCATTGGACATACCTAATCAGATTCCTCCACTAGTTCAATAATACCCACTACCAACATCTTGTCCAACTCCAAGTGGACCTTTTCCTTGTACTTAGGATTAAGGCGATATGGCCTCTTCTTAACAGGCTTCACATCTTGTTTCAATGTTATTTTCATCACTCCCGAATCGCATATGATGCCTTTTAAGTCTGAAAATTTTGTGAGAAACAAATCCTGATATTCGTGGAGAAACTTAACGACCTTATCCACTGTAGCATCATCTCAATGGTCCCCTATCTTCGCAAACTTGGGCTCCGCCTCTATGCCAATGTTCACTTTTCTAGTTTTTAGTGGTGTAGTGATATCTGGATTCTCTATTTGTGGTCCTTAAACTTTGTGGTGGCCTTCTGCATTTGGGATATTAATGTTCCTTGGATCCTTGTCTTCTTCTTCAACATTCACATTATAACACTCCAGTGCATGGCATAGCTGGGTGGTCCAATCTGGTTGAATAAAATCCCAGGTCCTGTGGTATTTTGAATATCACTGCCTTGACCTCCTATAAGGCTTCATCGATGCACTCGAATCCATCTTCAAATTTGAATGTCATTAAGAATTCCTATCTCAAAATATCACACTCATCAATTTCATGGTGAAGCTCTATTTCCAGGTACCAATTCATCGATATTACACCCAAAATGTGACAAAACAAATGCACCCACTCTTGTTGCAGCTCTACTCCATAACTGTCAATCCATTTTTCTAAGGGATTGCATGGATCAATCCTCCCATCATATTTCTCTTTCAATCACACTTTTTTGCAACCAAACCGCAACCTCATCATTCTTTGATATTCATGCCATCCATCAAAATTGTCTTTGTGTGTACCCCACCATCTTGCGGGCATAGCGTGCAGTGCCAAATCTAGTGCTTGGAAGTAATGCTTCTCAAGCACTCCCCTTTCAAATTCATCCAAAAATTTATCTACGTTAGTTATACCATCATAATAAGGTAAACTCCTTACCTTTGATGATACACAGCATAGCAATTTAGTCATGATGTTACAACGTGGCCTAGATACTTCATGCAACCTATTATGACAATGTTCCAACTCCTCACCTAAATTTGATGTATAGAAACTTTCGTGGTCCCATGCAATGCATCCATCTACTATTGGATTCACCCAATCTTTGTCTCATGCTATTATTTTTTAGGTTCGGTCCAAATCATCATCACTTTCATAATCACGAACCAGCTTAGTATAACATGGTCCTTTTGCAGGGTCCAAAGGTACTATTACATGGAGTGATTTCCTCTCAAATGACATTGTCCGCTTCTTCAAATTGTGTTAGGTCCCTATACTACTAGTGTAACCCCTAGTAGGGGTTAGGTACTACTAGGGGTTACACTAGTAGTATAGGGACCTAACACAATTTCAAGAAGTGGACAATGTCATTTGATGGAAATCACTCCATGTAGTAGTACCTTTGGACCCTACAGAAGGACCGCATTTTATCTTATAACATTGTCTGCTTCTTCAAATTGTATTAGGTCCCCTCACAACTATAAAGATGGAAGTGTTGTTTCTCCTAGCCTTCCACAACCTACAAGGGGTACACCACAAAAATTGGAAGAAAAAAGAGAAAAAGGGCTTTGTTGCAATTGTGATAAAAAAAACATTAAAGGTCATAAGTGTGCTGAGAAGAAATTATTTTACATTGATTGTGGAGAGGAGGATGAAAAGGATCAAGAAATGTCAAAAGAAGAGAATATACACCAGGAACCACTCCCATAGAAAGAAGAAATGAATCCTAACATATCTTGTAAGCATTGGAAATAATTACCACTCCCAAACTATCAAGATAGAAGAACATACCAAGAAGTGAAAGATCACATAGAGCATCAACAAATGAATCCGACCATATCTTGTAATGCACTAGAAGAAATTACCACTCCTCAAACTCTCAATATAGAAGGACATATCAAGAACAAAAATATTCAAAGAGTAAAATATCACATCGAGCATCAACAACAAGTTCTCCAACTTTTAAAGGATAACGCCACTTTGGTGTAGTATCAAATGAAACAACAGAAAGATCAACATCGCAATGGAAGAAGTTTTGATGTAGGTGGTTGGGTATTTTTATGGTTACATACGTACAAACAAATGTCCCTCAAGAAAGCTATTTATGAGAAGGAAATGTTGGCAATACTACACACACTTTATAAATGGCGACCTTACCTAATGGGAAGACACTTCAAGGTAAAAACAGATCATGATAGTATTAAATACTTTTTAGAAAATAGATTATCATCTGAAGAGAAACAAAAATGGGTCACAAAGATGTTGGGCTATGACTTTGAAATCATCTATATAAAACGGAAGTAAGATGTTGTGGCAGATGCACTCTTAAGAAAGGATGAGGATCTAGAAGCATTGTTGTGTGCCATTTCTATTATCCAACTAGACTGGATAAATGAAACAAGGTATGAATGGAAGAAGGATGAAGATGTGTGGCCACTCATTCAAAATTTGTAGAAGATCCCAGTTCAAACAATATTTCCAAAACTTGATGAGGAAGGAAAAATCATATTGGAGCTTGTAGTAGTCATAGAAACAAGAACTTGACAACTACAAAATCGATCAATTTCAGAGTATCTCATAAAGTGGAAGAACTTAACCACTGAATATTCCACATGGAAGGACAAGAATTTTATACAGGAGCATCAAGAACTACTCAAGCATTGAAGACAACACTTTTTGAAGGAGAGGGGCATTTTAGGTCCCTATACTACTAGTGTACCCCTTATTGTTATTAGTACAACCCCCTTATTATATTGTTGTGCCCATATAGTCCCCATATTGTTATTACTGTGCCCTTACATTATTATTTTTATGTCAGCTCTGATTACATTATGACCCCTTAGACTCCTATATATAGAAAGGAAGTCTTTTCATTTGTATCATCCAAGAATTGTTCATTTGTGTAATGTAAAGGAGGTTTCCCCCTCGAAGAGGCTGAATTGTAAGGCGTTGATCTATCTTTTCTATACTTTTGTGAGCTGGTTTCATACCAAATTGATCACCCCATTCATGTCAATAGCTGAGTCGATCCCAAGGAGTGTAGGGTATGGATTGTTGTCATCGAAAATCTCTATCACTTCAACATCAACCAACGCACTTATGCCCTCAATATCTACTGTCGCTCCCTGCAATATTCCAATGGGGATAATATTTTGTTGATTTTCCATCCTCGATTGAATCGGAGACCACTACAACACAGGTCACCCCATTCTCTAACATGTCTGTTTAGGAAACGCATTCACATCCAACCCCAAATCCAAAATAACTTGATACATTTCATGATCCCCTATTTGCACAGTCCAATGAGCCTCATCTCACACCTTGTTCTTGGCTGATGCTTACCAATTTTTCTAACTAAGAAAGGTCCTTCAAGAGCATTTTATTTACCAACACATTTATTTATCAACTCTTGTAATCCTTTCATGACCTTGCTATCGCAAAGCAGATTCATACATGTCTCCAAGAACATGGTAAGCATGGATGGGTCCATTTCTTCAGATAGCTGATCCTGAATTTTTGAGGTAGAGGCCTCACCGAAGCTTTTCTTCACTTTCATGAATGTTTCATTTTCATGCCCTAAATAAAATTCAACCTCCTTTTATGGAGCTTTGTGGACCGACTCACTTTCTTTAGGTTGTTTTCCTTTATCCTCGTCAGTCGTCATTCAACTCTGCAACACGATATTTACATTAGGATCTTCTTCGCGGGTTTCAACCCTCATCATGTAGAGGTTCTAGGTAGGCTGCTGAGGCTACGCCCTTTTCTCCTGTATGTTAGCTATCAATACATACCAGTCTTTTGTCACGTGGTCAAACTGAGTACAATATCGACACGACAGGAACGTTGGGTTCATACACTCTCGTGCATAGTGTCATGGCACTCCACAGTTGTAGCAAATAACTTGTCCCCAACCTCTTGTAGGTCCTCCTCCACCTTGGCCTCATCTATGCCCCTAATATCCTCTACACGCTCCCTAGTGCCTTGATCTGGAGGCCAAATTTATGATTGTATTCTGTTAGGCCCCTATACCAATAGGTGTCATATGTCATGATTAACTTGATGAGCTCTATAATATGTTCATACCTTTTCTTGTTGCAAAGGTTTTCCATATTTTCAAAAAATAAAAAAACTTTAAAAAATGTAAAGAGGGTATACCCTAAGAGAAAAATCAAAGGGTAAAAAGAAATAAAAGATGGTCAAAAAATGAAAGAAAATGAACCCCAAACAAAAGATAGACCAGGAAAGTGTGCAAGTCTAAATTCCACTACTTTTTCACTTTGTATAATAAACAATTGTGTGCAGCTTGTCAATTATGCCACAATTCATGAATAGTCTTTAAACTTGGCTAATTAATTTTTCAATTTCATGTTGTAGAAAATAGAGAATAAATATCTAACCAAATAGTGTAATCTTGGTAGATAACTAGATAGGTGGAGTAAATAAAAGGAGCTCAACAGTTTAATCTGAGCCCTTGGATGTGATAAGTGCAGACTTAGATAGGCCTTGCCATGTAAAAGAAAAGGAAAATTTGATAAGGGTTTTCCATTCTAAGTGCACCCTATTAAAGAAGAAAAAATGCTAGGTTAAAGTAGGTAGGGTAGGTAGATGATGTTGTAGAATCATATGTGATGAATGATGTCTCCAAATGTGTTAATCTTTCATTTTCATCACAAAGACAAAGCATACAGTACATTGAAAGCATCTCAAGCAAAGCAAAGTCAGAATAATTAATTCCCTTTCTCATTTTCCCTAATTAGTCACTAATTTCCCCTATGTACTAAGCTATTTTCTAAATTGGAGGGGCTCAGAGCATTTCTCTGACTTTTGGAGGGACCGAACCCTCGGCCGGATAATTTAAAAGCCTAAGTTCTTAAAACCATTCATAAATCATTCATTCACCTTCATAAATATTTTCCTAAGTAAAATCCTATTTTACTTAGCAAAATTCCATAATCTCTCATACAAACCCTTTTTCATTTAAGCCTAAGTTAAATACACTTGTTAAATGTTTTATACTTGGTGCTTTTTTCATTGCATTACCATATTAATTTCTAACTTATATTATGTAATTCCTGAACAATGTTTACCGTTGCCCGTATTATTTAAACATATAAAAAACCCCTAATTTCTATATATATTATGCCCCTGGTTATTTATAACCATAATACATCATTAAATAGGATTAATTAACGCTCACGATTAATTAAGAACCTCCCCAACCTATCACACCACTCCTGATATAATTAAATTAACCCCTAATTATGTTGGGCTGGCCTTTGTTAGACCCCATCATATCGCACCTCCCGTCAACCGTCTGATCAAGTCCTCAGGATCTAATGACTATTATCGATATCGTGCAACCCTTTGTGATCGTGCGTTAGCTTGCAATCACAAAGTGGTTTTTGGACAGCGCCCCTGCCACGTGTCAAAGAACCTATGGAATCGCTAGCTCTCAGCTTATTACCGCCCATCCCGAAAAGAGGTGTGATACAAACTGCTTACCGCCTTCCCGCATATGACAAAATTGTCATGTCACTCCCCATTGACGTCACCTATCCAAAACCAAAAAACCTCGTGAACCCTTCACTTTGTATATAAAACAAATAAGTCATTTTCACAGCTTTGTACTACAAACATGTGCTCCCATGTAAAGAACATCGAGGTCAATTGTTAAAGGTTTTCAACTGCCAACTTGCTCAAAAACTTGCAACCGATGCATCCCAGAACCTGTTAGCCACTACTAGTACCTGTTATTTCACTGTTCATCCCCCGAAAACAGGTATTTATCCAAATTCCCAAAAAATGTTGCAAGTTCTCGTTTTCCACTGTAATTTGACAGAAAAGATCCAAATTCATTACAATTCAATCTTTGTTTCATCATATAAGTTCCTAGACCTTCTTTTTTGCCCATTTTCCAAAGAAAACCTAAAATTCCCTTTCTGAATCCATAAGAACCAGAAATGGAAACCCCTGTGGCTCTGAATGTTGCACCCATGAATGATCCTCATAAAGATTTAGAGTATCTGCCTCTTGCGGATAAAGACTTCCAGATAAAAAACTTAGCCATTAATAAAAACCACCTTAAAGTCTTTTGCCAAAGTAGAGACAACTACCTGAATGGCTTTGACATCCTAGGACTGTGGGAATCTAACCTTCCCATGTATTTTCTCCCCTCAGTCTATGTTTTCCCTGATATAATTCATCAATGCCAGGACAATTATGACCCTAACAATGGAGCAGTTATGTCTCCAAGCCAAATAGTCTTCTTCCCAATAACTGCTAATTCCATCAATGAACTATTGTAATTCCACTCCATTCAAGCTCTCACTCCCATTTCCATTGGATATTTACTTGATAAATCAACTCAATTATCCCAATCAGATTTGAATCACATCTGCTAGACTTTCATGTTACAGAAACATCAGCCTAAGGGCCCACCTCCTTATTTGGAAACTTGATACCAAAGGCAATCCAAGGTTTGTCTTCTTTTGGAGTCCCATCTTCCATGCATCCTTAGATTCCTCTTACTCCTACAAGGATTTCATTGATCAGTTTGTTCATCCAGCAACTACCTCATTGACAGGGATTTCCCCTCCCAAGATCAATGGTCACATTAGGAGGATCCTACAACTCTCCAAACAATACAGAATAGGTGATTGGTACTTATACAAGAACCATATAGAAATCAGGATATATGGGTGTAAGCTCTGCCCTTTCAAGTTACCAAAATATGTTCAAATGAGATTGTTTGCATTGGAATATTTAAGACAAATGATAAATTCATACTTGGTCCATTTTTATAATGCCAAAAAGAAAACTCAACTCATAATCAAAAACCAGTTAGGCCCTTTTGTCTGCAACACTAGGGAAGCATGGAGAGAAGTAGAGAGAATTCTATAAGATCACCTTAAGTTACACAAAATTTTTGGGTGGATGCTGTATGATCCTAATAGCTTTATCTGTGATAGAAGAATGAAGCACATGCTGTCACCATATATACACCATAGAATCCCAAATATTGAATAATTTGCCAATATGGATGAATGGAGGGAGGGGACCCTAGTAGAAAGTGATAGTGAATAGGTCAATATAGAAAATGTTATGAGGGATCTTGAGAAAACACTTGACTTAGATTCTTTTGGGCAGGTATGATTTGAGCCTTCTTAGAGGTCAGGGATTAGTGCCTCTACAGCAGGATCCTCTCAGCAGCATTCACAGGATACTAGCACACCAGTTACAAAAACATCCAAGGGAAAGGGACTAGAGACCAACACTCAAGCCACAGAGCAATCTACAATGTCTAAACAACTTGAAACTTCTAAGGAACAAACCCAAATGAAAACTCCTCCAACTCAAAGTAATGTGGGAGAACCGCCAATCTTGCGAACTCCTCTGAATGAGGAATGGAATAAAAAGAGAGACAGGGAAGTAGCTACCCCTGCCAATGGACCCTCAAAGCAGCCTGGTGCTAAAAGGCATAGGCCAAATCCCCTTTCAAAGGAGGAATATTTTGAAGAGACTACTGATAGTCAAAGAAAATAAGGAGTAGATAGTCATCAAACTTTCCCAATAAGTGGGACATCTACTAGATCACAAAGACAAGAGTTGGAGAGACAACAAATTGTAGAGGTATCATCTTTTAGGCCACTAGGAAAAGACACTTCAGACATCAAGAAGAAGTTTATAGAAATAAAAGCCAGAAATTATCTGTTAAGGCTCCAAGCTTACAACCAGTATTTGAAATGGTTCCCACTAATCAAAACAAATTAATGTCAGCTTATGATATCAAAGAAGGTAAAATGATAATGAGTTATTTCAAACCTAAAGTGCAACAACCTCAATCAGTAGCAGACTATCTCAGAACCAATTTTGAGGTCATGGCAAAGGACATTCATCCTTTGGACCAAATTGAGTTGCACAAACAAACAGGAGAGATAATTTATTCTACATTGACTGGTAAGGCCATGATGGCTCAAAGGCTAGAAAATTCTTTGAATAATACAACTACCCAATTATAGCTGGAGAAGGCCTCCTCATAGGCTAAAGATAATAGGATAAAATCTTTAGAAGAATTGATTATTGGGTTGGGCCATGATCCTGATGATGTAAAGGCTGCAGAAGCATTAATCAAAAAGAAAGATGAAGATATTGTTGCCTTAAGGAAGCAGCTAAAGCTGCCTCCTTCAAGGTATCCACAGATTGTTGAGATTATAAAGCAAAGGTCTGAAGAGGAAGTAATGGATTTAGTCTTAAAACTTAAGGAAAGACTAAATGAGACTGAGCAAGAATTAGAAAAATCATTGAAGGAAAAGCAAAGAGAGTCAACCTCTCAGCCTCCCAATGTGATACTCGTAGTCTTAATTGCAGTTGCTTCAACCCTTGGAACATCTCTGGCACCAAACATTCCAGTAGCCATAGCTGAGATAGTCACAAGTTCAACCATAGAAGAAGGTATAGGAACATGAACAACATCAACAGGGATTTTAAATCTAAGTACAAAGGAGCTAACAAAATCAATGGAAGAGATGAAACTTCAAGTTTCAGAGTTATAGAAGGTGAAAGAACAATATGTCACCTTAGAATAGAGGTATGATCTCTCAATGATAAATGTTGCAGAAAAGACAAGGGAAATTAAAGGATTAGAAAACAAGGTGAAATCATTAGAAAAAGATCTCACATTTGACAAGCCTCTAACAGACATTAAGAAACTTTAATGGACCAACATCACTTAGTCAATAAATGATGTTTGGCCATCAATCCAAATAATTTTTGAGTAGATTGATTTGGTAAAGGCAGCTCGAGAATAGATTCAAAGGACAAGAGTAGAATCAGGAAAGATGCCTGAGGAAGCCACAAGGCTTATAAATTTTTTGAATAACAAGAATAAGTACCAGCTTGAAGAACTGGGCATTGAAGACAGAACATGCACTATTCTAGAAGTCAAAAGTGTGTTAACTAAAAGGACTCTGATGCAAAATTTAGAAAGAATATGCCATGACATGCAGGAAGAAATTAATGCTTTTATGGAGAAATTTGGTATTTTGCAGAGCAAGGGGCTACATAGTCCTTTAGTTACTAATGAAAAATTAATGAGGCATATAGATTATGTGGACAAATTGAATCAATATGCAAGCAACCAGGCAAGTTCATCAACAATTGCATCAACATCAAAAGCACTGCCTATAGGCAAAGTTCTCTATGAAAGCCTAGAGAACCTATTTTATGTCAAGCAAGAAATAAAACACTTGTTTCCAGTTCAGCCTACCTTTTCCAGGTACACCGAAACTGACGAAACCCTCATAAAACTTCAAAAAACAAGAATACCACAGCCAAAATGGTGGGAAGAAATGCCATAAATTTTGTAATTTATCCTTGGTAAAAGGTAAAGTTTGGTTATTTACTACAGTCAATGATGGTAAAGAGGATAAACAGAGATCAAACAGGTAAATAGTATTAGACCAGGATAAAGTGTATCAGTAAGAAGATAAAAAGCAGAGCAGCCAGCACAGAATTACATCAAAGACAACAGGAAACCAAATTATAGGACCTGAATCCAACACACTCTCAAGAATAGGGATAGAAAACCATTAGTTTGCCTCTATATACTACCTACGAGACCATCTATCTCTATTTTCTTGTAGCATATAGCTAGTCATCTCAGAATATATCTCACTTTGTTATGAGATATTTTATTATAAAGTTTTTTGTATAAATACACCCCCATTCGGAGTATTGAGGGTGGATTCTTAGACATTGCTGTAAAACTGATTATTTTGGAATAAAGTGTTGTTTTATTAGATTTTAAGCTTCTGCGATTGTTTTTTGGAGTAGTATGATCCAGATTATCCACAGTATCATGTTCATCCTATCAATGTTTCAAACCCCAAAGGGGGTCCATCATCAGGAATAAAGTGTTGTTGGACAAATCTTACATGGCTGGTTGGATGAAGAATTAATACAAAGGGCTTTTCATAGGATTCATGTGCAGTACACTGGAAAAATAACTATTTATAACTCATGTGTTACTGTTCTCTTATTTAAGTATTTCAGTTATGTTTCATATCTGAATAGTCAAATGAAAAATCTTAATCCAGAAAGTGCTTCAATGCAATATGTTTTCAATCATTTATATTCTTGATGTTTTCTTCTAAACTAACATAAACAATGAATTCTTAATTTCTCTTGTTTCCTAGTTTACTCATTTTGATCATTTATTAAAGAATTCTTAATTGTTCTTTACTGGTGATCATTCAAGTTATTTTCTCTTAAAACATGTTGAAGAATTCTTAATTTCCCTTCATCTCTTTTAAGCCCATCCCATCTTATCAAGTTATCATTTGCTCCTTGTTTTAGCTATCTTTCCCTGTGAAGCCATCCTTTGCTAAGAAACCAAATCCAGTTGAGCCATCCTCTTTGACTCCATTAGCCCAATGGCCTAAACTACTCAGCTCTACCCTCTGCTATTGAATTTCACCACCAAACTCAACCAAACTCCCAAAGCTTTTATAACTAGCCTAAAATCTTCTAAAACAAAGCTAAACCTTAAAGAGAGAGCCCTCTCTAGATACAAACTGGCTAAATTCTGTATCTAAAATATTGGTTTGTGGTTACCTCGGACCCTTTTCCTCTTCTTACAACTTCTAGGAAAATCTGAGTGATAACACATTCAATATGTAGGTGTTCTTTCCATCATCAAATCATACCTATGGTAGTTACTCTCGTCATGTCCCACTGATTTGTAGAAGTTGTAGAAGAGTTGTTGTGGTGTCTATAAGAATTTCTGCAGCAAGTGATAATTGTTTGTCACGTGTTTTCCAGCTACCTAAGAGATAACACACCATGGTGCAGGCCTTGTACTTGGCCAAGTTTGAGCTTCCGCCATAAGAGACATCATCCCTCCTCTTGCAACATAATTCACGAAGACAAGGAAGTGATCCTTATCATGCCCCTGGCTCTTACATTTTAGGCACCAAACTTCTTTGTGTGCCTATGGCCAAGCCACTCTGTCCTTCTTCAGACTTTGGAACTCTAGGAAAATATTCTGCAACTCCACGTGAATTTGCTAAACTCCCAAAGAAACATCTTGAATCAGTGTCTCATGCAGTCTCATTAAAATCTCTAGGGCTTTCTCCTAGGTCCCAATATTTTGTTGTGATAAAGCAACCCTTAAGTGAGGCAAGAGTGAAGCCATGAACCATTTACAATGCTGCCCATTCGTAAGATTCATGTTAGCTTACGGATCTGGCATTTCAATCTCTTATCTACCTCCCACGGTGTTTCGCCAGGCCTCATCATGACCTCCTTGAACCCAACGATTGATTGTGCTTCAGAATTGGGCCTATTGAATTCTTTATTCAATGCAGTCTGAATGTCTGCCAATGCAGCCATCGGGTTATCAGTGCAGTACTTAATGTACCACATTAGCGCATGATCCTATAAAGTAGTAACCAATGTTTCTTTCTTCATCTGATCATCTATAATCTTCTGGGCTATCCATATGGCCTTCACAACGAACCAAAATTTGTCTGTGTCCTCATTTCCCAAGCCCTTGAAAAAAGGCAACTTCACTGCATTTTCCATATTGAACAGTGGTAGAGGTGATGGCGGTGTGGACGAAGGTGTATGTTGTGGAGGTGAAGATGGAGGTGGTGTGGGTGGATGGTGTATTTTTGGGAACCCTTGCCTTATTATCTGGACAACATTTTGTAATGAAGCCTGTGCTGCTCCTTCATCATCACTCAGAGGAGGCTCAATCAATGGGCTATATTCAGGAACTATTCTTCCTCTAACCTCGAAGAGCTTTCCATTTCACGTAGCTCCAAACATCAAGGTAATGGCATAACCCACTTTTCACACAAGAGCATCTTAATCCAAGAATTCAAAGATCTTAAATACTTACCTCACAGTCCCTTGAAGAAGCGTCGTTTCACTTCGCTATAGCTGACCAAGGTATCAACCGCAAATTCTGTAACAAATCCTCCTATGACAAGATCAAGCCAGTGGTTGATAGTGTGTGCAATCTTATCTTCAGAGGCTTCTAGTTTCCACACTAACTCCAGGGTCAACACTATTGGACCGTCAAGCCTCCACCTTCCCTAACCATCTGCCAATTTAGAAATCCACTTGTATATTTCGACTAGGAAGGAATAGAATACAATTTCATGTATCATTGTGGACAAATACCTGTCCAACCACTATTCTTTCGTCAATCATGGATTTATAATTTCTTTCATCGCAAATCTGTGCATCTTTCTATCCAACCATTCCTCAATTTCTTTCTTTGTTGGATTCCAGTGATGCAACATCACACATCTGTTTATGTAGATCTTGATCCTGACAATGAAACCATTTTTTGGATTAGTGGGTTCTGACCCATGTTCAAAGTTAAGTTTTCCAAATAAATTACGACACTACTGGCCCTTTCGGCATCAACCCATGGAGCGCGAGCTGAAGTCTCACCCAAAGTAGAATGGGGGATGCTAGAACCAAGTTTCCACACCTAGAGATTAGTGTAATGTCAATTTACGCCTAAACCTACCTTTGCACAGATAGATAAGCCCATAGGGGTTGTCGATATAACTTCCCGTAATCAAATTCTATACCTCTGCAAGCATTCATGACTTTCTTTTGCTTACCCTAAATAGCTGAATCAACGAGTTACACACCTGTGTGATTACCCTTAATCCCATATTTACCCATATCAGCTTAATTGTCTGATAACTTTAACATGCAGCAAGATATTTTTCATGTAAACCGTTATTATTACTTGCATTCATATATTAATGTAAAGCATGTAAAGCCATGCATCAATACAATATTAATTCATAAACCCATAATTCATCATAACATAATAGCGCATTCATTCATAACAGAAGGAGATAGATAAACACAGGGATTTCTCGAATAATCTCTTTATTAATACTTCAGTTCTTCTTACATACTCAAGACTTCCCTACACACTCAACTACAAGGGTTCGCGCACTGAACTGCGAACTCTACTCTAGGCCTCTCCACAAAGAGTTTGAGAGCCTCTCTTATACTCTAAGACTTCTTCACCATTTCTTCTACTGACCCATTACATTCATCTTCATTCTTCGTTATATGCCTTAGACTCTCTAAGACTCTCCTACTTATACAGTCCCATGGTCCACAAACCATCGGTAGATCTATAAATCGTGCATAACTTACATAAAAGAAGGGTAAAAACATTTATGACACTTTATGATCTACGCACTCTATGACCACAAATTGTGGAGACTTTACACTTGTTATAATGAAACTTGGGCTTTTGCCCCAAAATTGACCCTATAGGACCCTATCCCAGCAAGAAGCATCACATTTCTTAAGTTTCCTAGGAATAGTAGGAAAACCAGTAACACCATTTATCTTCAAAAAATGGAGGTTGTCATAGTTCAAGTGTCTAAATATAGCATTCCATAAAAGACTTGATAGAAATGTACCTTCATCGCAATGAAGACTATATGAAAAGTTTTTTGCATGAGCAGAGGTTCCTTGCAGCTTCATAAGTCTTTCTTCTTCTATTCTCGTCATGACAAGTGAGTGATCTGATGCTTTTTTGACCTCAACCTTGACATTAAATATATGAATGGAGTGTCCTTGCTAGTGGATGTGGACCAAAGGCAACATGTTTCTCCTTAACTCTGGGATGTATAGAACATCATGTAGAAGAAAGTCTGGAAGACTGGAAAATTTGATCCTAATGGCGCCAAGCCCTGATGGCTTGATTTTGGACTTGTCTGCAAAGTACACTTCTCCATCAACATTATCAGTTAATTCTTCAAAGAAATCTATCCTGAAATTCATATGGCAATTTTATCCTAAATCAAGCAACCAATCATATTTCCATGAAGCAAGTGAATCATTGAATAAATCTTTAGCTACTCCAATATTACAATGTACCACAACATAGTGAGAAAACTTAGGTACTTTACCTTTCCCTTTGTTAGTGGTTTTACCTTTCCCTTCATTACTTTCCTTCTCAATTCAGTCCTAAGGAAACTTATAATTGGAAGCATCATTTCCATCTCTTGTGCATCGTATGCAATGAAGATCAAACTTTTCTCCTTGGAACTATCTCCCCCCCTGCCTCTAAAATTTCTCCTTCCTCTTCCTCTCCAGCCACCTCTTCCTCTAGAAGAATATTGTGCATGGTTCTTCTCCTTTTGTGAAAGGAATACATCTTCTTCATTAGACTGAGTTATTTTCTTCTCGAAAGCCTTCTCTCTCTCATAAAAATTCTTCTCAAGGGAATCAATGGCAATCTCCTTATGGTTACCACTTTCTTGCAGTGATTCAAGATAATGTGAATAGGTGGGATATAGTGCCTTGACATAAGCTATGAAAGGAATATCTATCTAAACAATAGTGGTTTTTATATCATGCATAATGGATCTTACTTCTGATACTAAGGCAAGAGGTTCATCATTTTTAAACTCGAGATTGAACAACTTAATCATCAATTGAACAACTTCAAGTTGAAATTGTGAGTCATACAATTCCTTAAATTTCTTTAAAGATTCAAAGGAATTTGAAAATGGAGAAACATGGTGACTCACCTCTTCATTTACTAGTGTTGCAATCAAGGAATAAGCCTTGTTTTTCTTGTTTTACCAAATGGAAAGCTCCTTATCTGAAGTGGGATTTTTAGGTGCATTGTCTTCTTCTCCATCACAAATACCTTTCTACAACTCATTGAAAATGAGGATGTGTTTTATCTTCTAGGACCACTCAAGGTACTTCTCCTTGCCAGTGATAACTACTCCCACTATGGATATTAGTGAATGCATCATATAGCCTAGACTAGCCTCAAAAAATTTCATTAGTTGCAAAGAAAATTGATGTATTTATAATACAATTCAGTGGCTATGTATTCAAAACTTCATTAGTATACCTTCAACCATTCTTTCGTTTCTAATTTTAAAAATTCATATATATGTATGACATATATGAATCATATTCAAAATTCCATTAAAAACTTCAACTCAAACTTTACACCACCAAACAAAGAATTCATACGACATTTATGGAGTTCACCAAACATAATAAACAAAGACCATCTACTATTATTCATGACAGAATATATGTTAGCACAAACAAAGAAACACAACCCTTCAAGATTCAGTCTTTAAAAAATTTAATGCACAGGCAACATGTACCGTATATGGAATCAACTCTCAACACAATATTCCACTCAATTGTTTTTATATTCCATAAAACCTTCAACGCCAGAATATATGTTAGCGCAAACAAAGAAACACAACCCTTCAAGATCCAGTCTTTAAAAAATTTAATGCACAGGCAACATGTACCGTATATGGAATCAACTCTCAACACAATATTCCACTCAATTGTTTTTATATTCCATAAAACCTTCAACGCATATACCATTTCAATGACTTCCAACGAATTTGCAGAGATGGGCCATTAAAAAAACTCATTGCAGCACAACAAAGTTCACTTTGTACATTGTTCACCATAGTTCTCAATGAATTTTAAATAATTCACCCTTTGGCATAGCCATACACACCATTCAATGTAGAGATACCACCGAGAGAGCTTGGGCTTTGGTTCACAACATTGGAGGAGACTCTCCCTGACGTAATTTTCTTGGATCTCTATGATATGGATTAAATCCTCATATATTCTTCTGCATACATTACTTTCTACATTTTAAAACTACTCTGCATGGGACTGGAGAGTAAATTCTTAAGGATGTAATCTATTCATTTGAAACTCTAACTATCTGTCTCAGAGAAGAAATCTTAGGGCTAAACAATCTGAGGAAAGGAGGAAAAAAATGGTGTTTGTGGCCAAGAGGTGATGGTTGGCTCTGGTGTGAGAAAAACTGAAGGTTGTATGTGCTCCAAGAAGTCAATGTTTAGTGAATTCATGTGACTATTTCCTAATTTTGTTCCCACTATATTGGACTCCAGTGCATGACAGTCTGGGAAATACTCAAAGTTACACCGAATTTGGTATGAGTTCAATTAACTGCAGGGAGTGGAAAAGAGGAAGGAGGAATCTGAACTAAAATGGCAGATAGGGAATCAAGAAATATTTTTTGTCAAAGGAGAGGGCAGAGGACAAAGATTAATGGTAGATAATGATAGGAGTTACAGCGAAACAACTAGTTTTAGGAGTTGGCTCTGATACCAAGGGGGGAATGTTGACACCTAATCCAAAAGGATTATTGTAAATATTGTAAATATCATCCATTATGCATTTCAACAAACCTAGAGACCTTAGAATTGGAATCCCAAGAGTCTCTCCACTCATGTATAAATTCATGATATGGGTAATGCAATAAACAAGCTCATTCAGAGTTACCTTCCTATCTTGAAAAATGTGAAATATTTTTGTATCACAAATGCATACGTATTTAGTCCCATAGGCTTATTTCCAATTAATTACATATGCACAATATTCAACAGGCATTTTTCTAAGCCCGGTTTGTATATTTGCACTATGTTCTTAACAGAAGAATTCAAGAAATTAAGTCATTAGTTTTAAATTTTGACCAAGAGACTTAAAAATTGGTCACACGTGTAAATAAATAATTCATTCAGATATTATTGCACAATCTATCTATGCATTTGTATGTTTATGTCTTACTTTTTACACCAAGTGTCCATTATAGTAAAAATTGTTAAAAGTGCCATTTTCATAAATCCACTGTGAGCATATGAGGGAAAGTTATAAAAAAACAATAAAGGAATGTTCTTTCCCAATGTGTAACTATCCCATTCCGAAATACATTTACTATAATCATTTCATAACAGGGCTTGGACTGCATTATTATTAGACTAAGGGGACATCACATGACTACAAGACAACCCTTAGGTGTTTTTGCTCAACAAGCACCTTTTTAGCCCAAATTGAAAAACCATGTGAATAGTGAGGTGGAAAATAGTAGAAAACACCATTTCCAACTAAAATCACTTAGAAATAAACAAGAATGAGGGTATGGTGGGAATTTTTCTGAGATGGGTAAAATTGGTTTAAAAGCCGAGGAATTGTCATTTTATCAAATCAATTGTAGGAAAATAAGACAAAATTTGAGGAGTGTGAAAGAGGTTTTTGTCACAAATAAATTTTTATTCACCCCCATATTATTATTTCCAATTAATGAGTTTTTTACTGTCTTCGGAAGACATTTTTCTAAGATCACTTTTGTACATTTTCACTTTGTTCTTAACTGAACAATTCAAGAACTTAAGTCATTAGCTTTGAATTTTGACCAATAGACTTACAATTTCTGCAGAGTTTAAATAAATAATTCATTCAAACCAGGTGTATAGTGAGGTGGAAAATAGTAGAACACACCATTTGCAACTAAAGTCACTCAGAAAGAAGGAATAATGAGGGTATGGAGGGAATTTTCCTGAGTTGTTAAGAAGTGGTTTATAAACTGAGAAATTTCCTTTCTTTTCATTTCAATCGCAAGAAAATGACAGAAAATTAGAGGAATGTGAAAGAGGTTTATGTCAAAAATTCATCTATATTCATCCCCATAGTATTATTTATGATTAATGACATTTATATTGTCTTCGATGAGGATTTTTATAAGCCCAGTTTTGTACATTTGCACTTTCTTCTTGACAAAACAATTCAAAAAATTAAGTCATTAGTTTTGTTTTTTTATCAAGATAATTACAGATTTTGCACAAGTGTAAAATAATCATTCAATATGATCTTGGAATCTTTATGTGCATTTGTATGTTCATGGATTTCATTTTAAACCAAATGTCGATCATAGTAAAAATTGTTAAAAGTGCACTTTTCATACATCCACTATGAATAGATGAGGGAAGGTTATAAAAATGCAACATAGGAATGTTATTTCCCAATAAGTGTACCTATCCCATTCCCAAATACATTTACTATAACCATTTCATAAAAATGGTTGGCTTGCATTTTTCTTAAACTAAGGGCACATCTCATGAATACAAGACAACCCTTAGGTGTTTTTACTCAACAAACTCGTTTTTATCCTAGATTGAAAAACCAAGTGTATAGTGAGGTGGAAAATATGAGAACATGCCATTTCCAACTGAAATCACTCATAAATAAGGAGGATTGAGAGTATGGTAGATATTTTTCTGAGTTGGGTAAAACTGGGTTAAAAACTAAAAAATTATCGTTTTGTCGAACCAATTACAAGAAACAAACACAAACTTTGAGGAATTTGAAAGAAGTTTTTGTCATAAATACATATATCTTCAACACCATATGATTATTTCCAATTAATGATATTTCTAGAGTCTTCACTAGGAATTTTTCTAAGCCGAGGTTTGTACAATTGCACTTAAGTAATTAGTTTACTATTTCGACTAAGAGACTTATAAATTGTATGCAAATGTAAATAAATGATTCACTCAAATATGATCACGAAATATATACATGAATTTATATGTTTATGGATTTCATTTTAGAGCAAATGTCCATCATAATAAAAATTGTCAAAAGTGCACTCTTCATAGATTGAATGCTTATTATAAATCCTATTATATAGCAGTTTTTAACATACAGTTTATTACATATAAAGTTTATATTGTAAATTTTATTATTCATATAAATGTTAAAAACCTAGTTTGTTAGCATCCTTGGTGTGCATCTTGAACTTCCATCCTCATTGTGCATCCTCAACATGCATCATGAACTTCCATTTAGTCAATAATATGAGACAAGGATGCGGAAGTAAATGGCCATGGGGTTGGAATGTACCATCCTTGCACTATGTATCTCCCCTTACTCAAGGTCATTATATGGGGTGAGGATGTGGCATTGTATCCCCATTTCGCCACCTTCACCCACATCTAGGTATTTACTATAAGCATTGCATAACAGAGGTTGGCTTTTGTTTTATTAAAGTAAGGGGACATCTCATAAATGCAAGACAACCCTAAGGTGGTTTTGCTCAACATAAAAAATTTCTACCCAAAATGAAAAATCAGGTGTATAATGAGGTGGAAAATAATATAACACACCATTTCCAACTAAAATAACCAAGAAAGAAGCAAGAATGAGGGTATGGTAGACATTTTTCTGAGTTGGGTAAAACTGATTTAAAAAGTGACAAATTCTCATTTTGTCAAATCAATTGCAATAAATTGATATCGAATTTGAGGAATGTGAAATATTTGTTTGTGATAAATACATATACCTTTAGACCCATAGGATTATTTCAAATTAATGATGTTTTTACAATCTTCGATGAGAATTTTTTAAGCCCAGTTTCGTACATTTGCAGTAATCTTGACAAATGAATCCAATAGCTTAAGTCATTAGTTTTTAATTTTGGCTATTAGACTTCGAAATTGAGCACAAGTGTTAATAAATGATTCATTCAAATATGATCGAACAATATCTACTTGCATATGTATGTTTATGCCTTGCATTTTACACCAATTGTCCATCATAGTGAAAATTATTAAAATTGCACTTTTCATACATCCAATATGACATGATGAGGGAAGGTTATAAAAAATAAATAAAGGAATGTTCTTTCCCAATATGTGTACTTATCCCATTCCCAAATCCATTTACTATAATCATTTCATAGCAAGGGTTGGCTTGCATTTTTATTAAAAATGAGGGACATCTCATGAATAGAAGACAACACTTAGGTGTTTTTGCTAAATAGACACCTTTTTAGCCCAAATTTAAGAAAAGGTGTATAGTGAAGTGGAAAATAATATAAAACACCATTTCCAACTTAAATCACTTAGAAATAAGAAATAATGAGGGTATGGAAAGCATTTTTCTGAGCTGGATAAAACTTGGGTTAAAATTAAAGAATGCCATTTTTTCAAATCAATTGCAAGTATATGACATAGAATTTGAGGAACGTGAAAGAGAATTTTGTCACAAATACAACTGTATTGATCCCCATAGGCTATATTCCTATTAATGACATTTTTACAGACTTTGACGGGCATTTTTCTAAGCTTAGTTTCTTACATTTACACTCTATTCTTGGTAGAATAATTCAAGAACTTAAGTCGTTAGTTTTGAATATTGACCGAGAGCCTTACAAAATGTCCACAATTATTAATAAATCATTCATTCAAATATGATAATGCAATATCTACATGCATTTGTATGTTTATGGCTTGCATTTTAAACCAAGTGCCCTACATAGTAAAAATTGTTAAAAGTGCACTCTTTATAGAGTGAATGTTGATTATAAAGCTTAATATATAAAAGTTTATAACATAAAGTTTATTATATATACATTTCATACTATAAATTTTATTATTCATATAAATATCTGAAAACCTATTTTTTTGCAACATTTGCATGCATCCTCATCAAGCATCCGCAACCTGCGCCCTCAACTTCCATCCTCAACATGTATGCTCAACATGCATTCTCAACTTCCATCCTCAATGTGCATTCCACTCTAATTCAAATACATTTTTGGCCATGGAAACATGGACCTACTCTACCACGCCATGAGTTGGAAAAAAGGGTTCCAAGTTGAGAGTTTTTCTGTGAAAATGTTCCAAGAGAACATTAAAAAATGGAATGATAGAAGCAAGTATCCAGAATGTATGCTCAATATACTATTAAGAGCATGGGTGCATCAGTTTCTTTTTGGATAATTCAATTTCAGAACTGAAGAGATAGATGCAGCTATTTTTAATTATGATCATGAGGCAAAGAAAATGGTAATTTTTGGGCATAAGGTTTATCTGGACCCAGATTTGGTTTCCAGAGCAACTAAAATATGACATAAGGGAGTAGTAATGTTGGACCACTTAAAAACCCCCAAGGTAGAAAATACTGAAATGGATAACAAAATTTGTGGCAAACAATACTTGTTCCCAAAAATGGTTTAAAAATGCAAGATCTTGCCCTGGGATTATACAAAACCCTTATTCATATTGTCCTCAGGACCATTATGAATCACCACAGGAAAGATATTTCTGGTGAATGCATGAAGTTAGTCATACACTGGGTTGAAGACTTGTCCATAGATGTACCTTTTCTATTGGCTAAGAAATTGCACCACAAATCGTAGGAAAGTAAACTTAAGAGGGTCAAGTTCAGCTACTCGAGCACACTACAAAACATTATTGGCATGTCTCTACCCAATGCAATGCAACCAAGTAGCCCTAAACAAGCATACACTAAAAGGCGTAAAGTGTAGGAAGACAATGACTAAATACCTTCTCCAAAGGAGAATGTGGAAAGGGTTGCTCCTGCTACCACTTCACAATTACGTAATAATAAATTAAATAAATTAACAATAATTAAGAAATAAAAATAGTTTAATCCATTATAATTAAAATAAATTATGACCATAATAAAATATAATTTAACAAGAATTTAGAATTTAAAATTAACAATAATTAAAATTAACAATAAAAAACTTTAAACAAACCTCAAATTAACTATATAATAAGATATCTAAATCATATAAATTTCAAAACTATGAAATAATTGAAATATACAATTAAAATGAAATATAATTAGAATAACAAAATATAAAACAAAACAATTAAAATAAATATAATTAAAATAACAGAATATAAATTAAAACAACTATGACCCTAATAAATTATAATTCATTAATAAATTAATAAATTAATAATCCCTAATATCTGTTGGCAATGCATCTCATGTACATCTACTTATTAAACTGGATAATAAGACTAGTTTTCCACTAATCTTTCACATCCTGGAGATGAACCACCGTTGTTGGTTCGAAACGTCGATCAAAACAAGAAACCTAATGCGATGAATCCGGAATATGATATACACAATACATGAAGACTCTTTAGATGAAAATATGTAAACATGGGAAGTGACATCAATCCAGTGAACCTTGATGAGGTTGTTGTTGTTGTATCTTTGGTTGGCTTAAATACATGCCAAGATTCATATATGGTGCAAGGATTTTTCAACACTAATAAAGAAGTGATTGATGATGGTATTTTTCTTCTTCAGAGGGTGAAGATGATTCTTGTATAAAGAGTTGTGAATTGTGCATGACTAAGGATAAGTAGATTATTGAAATCATGCAACAAGTTTCATATTTAGAGAAATCTGAAGGTTCAATATCTTCTCCATAGGTTCACCATGATTCCACAAAAAAGAGCTATGAAATATACATGAATAAAGATAAACAGGTTCTTCATCTGAAGCATGAAGTCGCAAGCTTGCAAAAATGTCTAGTGGATGGCGAACAAAGGGAAAAGGTATGTACAAATACGTACAAAATACATATTGAATATTTGAAAGCTAAAAAATTTAAAGATATAGATGATGGAATTAAGGAACTTAATGATTTAGAAGAAAACTATCAGGTTGAAATGAATAAATATGTATCCAAGATAATAGAGTTTAAAAATGAGCTTAAAATAGGCCTGCAGTCCTTAACATACCACCTTTAAAGAACTTGTTGATGGTGCTGGACCCACCAACATGTCGTGGGATCTCCCTGGTAAGAAGTAGCAGTTAGACGTCAGACCGTTTGGAATAGGAATCCCAACAGTGGGTCATGCAGTATCGCCTTGACCGCGGTTTAGCAAAGGGGAAAGTAAGATGACCCTATTGGTACCAAGGGTGTGACAGATGTGGTAAGTCAAAGAAGGTGCATGAGAGGTTCTAACACATGAAGTGTGAGGTGAGTGTGCCCCTTGGAAACCTATGATAGCACAGAGTTAAGAAGGGAACACATGAGAAAAGATGCACCACAACATGGAAGGAAAGTTAGCTAGCAATCCAAAGTGATGGTTAAACCAACAACACATTTCTAAAAGATTCATACATACATATACAGATATAGCTACACATGCATGCATAAGAAAACAGTTGCATATATCATTTAGAGTACCCAAGATAATTGAAATACAATACAACATATGCATGAAATGTGTTGGCTATGTTATGTTAAGAAGTGGAAGTTCTAGTCATAAAATACATCTATGTCCAACCACTAGTTCTGACAATGGAATGCTATAGCCACAACTGCCTGCTCCTCCAAAGAGATATAGTAGCTCTACGCAGTGGAGAAGCTAAGGCTCATTACAATATTCTCCAAGATTTCTCTAAGATACTCCTATCGAAAGCTTGGCTGACCAAAATCTTTTGCAATGAGTTATGAGATTCTATTTATAGCAAAGGGTGGGGTGACCCTTGACATTCCCCCTTGTGACAGTTCATCTACCCTCATGACTCTTCATCTACTCTATGATTTTTACATACGACTATCGACACTTGAACTTCCACTTGACAATACATTACATTACAATGAACATGTGCTCATGTGAGACAAAATGGATTGAGAAAGTTGTTATAGACATTTTTGGGCACTGCAACCCCAATAATAAATTTCCATAAATTGAGGGCTCCTAAGTCCCTAAAAGTGTTGCTTCACTGCCTAAAGGAACAACGTCAGCTGATTACATCATCTCCTAGAAGTTCTCCACTAAAAATTGCTCAGAAATGGTCAAAACTGGACCATACTGAATATCCAGTGCAGAGGGTGTGATGCATATCACCTTCCCAATGTAAAGGGTGCGATGCATACCGAATGGCCCCTCTATAGGGTTCGATGGTCAGGAATGGAAAAATGGCAGGGACAATTTGCAAGGTGGAAGATCATGGAATCTTCCAGAAGCTTCCCCTCTGACACTTGACTCTCTGTTTTCGACCAGGGATGAGTAAGATATCATCAGTCTCCAAGTGGAATCAAGAACTATCAGAGAGAGGACACTAATCAAGACCCCAAAAGATGACTCACCCCCTAAAATCATCTATATATGGATCCCTAATCATGGAGATCTGGAGGTTCGAATCTTGTATCTTGTAGAGAAGTGTTGTTGGTTTTCTGGTGTAACTTCATAGTGTTGGGTGATGTAAGCTTTACTCGAGGTGAAGAAGGGATTTCTTGCTGGAGGATTATGCTAGGTCAGAACATATGGTTGTAATCCTCTTGCTATTCTTGATCTTAATAAATCTATTTAAGTTTTCCTCCATATTCTTTTATGTTTGATTATATATGCATTTGTATGGTTAACACATATCTGGTCTTGTGTTATTTATGAATATAGATCTAAGTTCTTCGATAGTAGTATGCTGCTTTGATTCCACAGGTGCTCTTTGAAGCTGGGCAGACGAAGAAGAAGCGGCAAAGATCTATCAGGAAGGAGAGGAATCAAATAAAGAACCAAGCGCAAGACTAAGGTTGGTGTCCTTTGTTCCACTCTTATCTATTTTCATAAAGGAAAGCGAAAGTAGACTTTACTTGTTTGTTTCTAAGATAGCTACCTGTCTTAGTGGGAATAGCAGCTCCGAGTGGACACTCTTCCCTTTTTTTTTTAATCACGTAGTCTCCAGATTCGGCGTTCCATAGGCCATAGTCACAGATCATGGATCACATTTCTGCAATCACATGATGGTTGAGTTGGTTACCAAATTAGGACTATCCCATGACAGCTCTACTCCATACTATCCGCAAGCTAAAGAACAGGTTAAGGCAATCAACAAGGTCCTGAAGAGCATGTTGCAAAGCATGATCAGAGTCCATAAATGGAGTTGGCACCTGATATTGTACTCGGTCTTGTGGGCATACCGGACACTAGTGAGTAATGCAACCGGGTTTACACCTTTTCAACTTGTGTACGCTCTGGAAGCAATCTTACTAGTTCAATGTGAAATCTCGTCCCTCAAACTCGCAGTCAACCTTCTCCCCGGAACCTCAGAAGAAGAGGCCCGTTTCTTGGAACTAATCCAATTGGATGAAACCCATCGGGATGCAGCTTCGGCTAATGAAGCTCATAAGAAATGAGTCAAAGCACAGTTCGACAAAAATGTCAAACCTCGCGTCTTCTCAAAAGGTGACCTCGTCTTACTTTACGACCAGGAATCCGATAATTTGGGACCTGGGAAATTCAAATCGTTATGGATGGGTCCCTATATTGTTAAGTGTGTATTAGCAAAAGGAGCCTACGAGTTGATGGACTGTGATGGGATTCCATTGGAACAACCTCGCAACGGATTGTACTGCAAGCGTTACTATGCTTAATTCTACGTAATAATCCTTATTCTTTTGTTACATTTTTGTTTTCGCTAAGAGTAATTATTTTGGTTAGGTAATCCACTTTTTTGCATTCGTTGCAAATGTCGAACCTATTGGAATCATTCGTTGAATATGTCGACGGAGCGAGTCATAGTTTGCGGAACCTATCTTCTGTGGCATGGGCCATTTTCGATCCCAACAGTGAGTTAGTAAGTTTCAGAGGGGTATGTATTGGTCAGTCGACGAACAATATCACTGAATACAGCACTTTGATAGAACTCCTCTCTGATGCTATCACACATGGCATATGCCGACTTGTCGTTAGGCTAGACTCACAACTCATCGTTCTACAACTCACCGGCATCTATTCCGTACGGAATCCAACCATCTATCGCATGTTCCTAAGAGTCAGGATTTTGGAAAGACAGTTCTATTTCATTCAATATCAACATATTTCCAGAAGTTTAAACACATTGAAAGACTCATCAGCAAATTATGTGTTAGATAGACATTTGCGACATTTATAAAAAGAAGCATCACATCAATATATGCAGCAAGATCATGTAACTTAACCAAAATAAAGCTCCGAAAATAAAAAATACATGCATGATTGTTTATAGTTTATACATAATGTTCTGTAACCGAGACAAAATCAGTCAAATGACCCAAAACTCGAAATTCTAGTGGGCACCCTAGTCTAATGATGCTGGTGATAACAAGTCACTGCCTGTGCAATCATGCATAAAACCCTAGCCCATCGAATCGGCACTCCAGTAGTATGTTGTTGCAACCACAGAGGTAGCTTGTCGGTCCTCACATTTGGGATACCAAGGGTAAGACCCTCGATCTGGTCTTGTAGTCCTGAAAGAGTCTTGACCACGTCAAGGTCGCGAAGGATGGCCCTCCCCACAACCTCTCCTGCTGGAGCAGCCGCTGGGTCTCTGCAGCGTACTGCCGGTCGAACTGGTCCAATATCTGCATGAGCACATGAGTTTTGATTAGTCTTGGTCAAGAAAACATAAGAACATTATAAATAACAATGAACAGAGATATGCTCAGAAGATTTACCCATAGCACCCCACTTCTCGCCGGCCAGCAGCACTAAATCCGGGTCACCACGAAAATCCATGCCAGCATATGGAAACATGGCATAAACCATCTCCTGACGATCAAACCACTCGAAGAAAGCATCAAAAAAGGAAATATGAGGTTGGCTAGCATGTCGAGACATGAGGGTCAACCCATCTCTGCATCCGTGGTTCAATCGATGGAGGTAGGCCAAGTGAGATGTACTGCGGCTGCATCTGTGGGATCCTCTCCAACGCGAAAGTGGTCAAAATAGAACCATAGCCGAAATTCTTGGATCTTCCGCTTTTCACCTTGTTTAGTTGTTATTTCATCATAGAGAGTAGTGCATCACACCAGTTAAACACCTTCGGTTCAAGGTATTCCAAAGCATACTGCATGTAAGACCTATTAGCTATGTGAATTCAAGTAAGATATTAGTGTTATTATCTCATTTATCAAGCATATGTTTTCATTTCTAATGGGTTTGATGAAGCAATTGAACAGGTAGTACAATCTTTGAAAGAACAAAATGCTAATGGTGAATCAAGGAATCAATGACCATTATCACGAGCATTTTTAATGCGGAATTCAAGCTCATCAAAAAATAAACATAAGCCATGAGCAAATGTTTCCCCCAAAGTTTAAGCTCATTAAAAAATGAACCGGTAAATAACCATTGTGAATGCCTTATCGTCAGCTTTTGAGCCTTGGTCGTGTTCTCATCATCACCTCCACTCTGTTTTTAGCTGACCATTCACCTCCATTTGATTGTTTACCCTTTCAAGGAACAGTGATTCTATTAGCCATCCTTGTGACACTGTCATGATTGGAAAATTCCAAACCTTACCTGGAATCAGCTGCTACTCGAAATCATCACTCGTTCCTCGAAAACGAGTCTCCTTTAAGCTCTTTTCAACTAACTCGTAAAATATGAAAATGTTGCCGAGAAATTGGCCTTTTTGGCTCGTTCAAGTCATAAGAAGTGCTATCCCTCCTCTATATTTTAATCTTTTTGGACCTGAGGGATTATTACACAAGAATATTGAGCGCTTGTCTTGTTCGGCTCATTAAAACTATCGAAAGTTCATCCCTTTTGTATTATTTTATGCTTTTTCAGACTTAAGGGATTATATGACGAAAAAAAATCTTTGGAGTTTCGTTTCCATCCCTTTCAGACTCTAAAATTGAAAAGGACCGAGTTATCTTTTTCGTTAAACTCGTTAAAACTGAATAGCGACAAACTCGTCCAAATGGACGAGAATGAGTTTCATTGTCGCTAGGCTCGCTAAAATATAGCGACAGGTTCGCCTGAAGGGTGGATTATAGAACAAGAATATGTTATCCTCCTCAATCTTGACAAAAATAAAGAGGTAGTGGTCAGCAATGACTGGGGAAAATTGGGAAGAAAACTTGAAAAAGATTTATTGGTAGTAAGTCGCTCTTGAACATGACACTTTCCTTCCGCATCCAAGCCGGGTTGGGTTGTTTCGTTCACTGGTCATATCACCATTGGTCCATCACACCATCCATCTTTGGGGTTAACGCTACCAATCCATCGTTAGTGTTGCCGATATGTTCAAGAGAAGTCATTCAGAAAATTTGCCTGTGTCTCACCCACTGCAATGCATTCACGCTCCATTCTTTCATGACCGCCACCCTAAACATTGTATCATCAGATTGTTTTCACCTCCAAAATCATTTGCTTTGTTCCATGTCATAGATGTGGGATTCATTAAGGCCCTCCTACGATGGGTCACTTCTTGTCGACATCAGCTCATTATCCAAGAAGTCGACCTAGGAACAACCCTTTCAGTACTTTGAGGCTTGCATCCCTCAACGACAAGTTTCTCACTTTCGGCGACAGGTTTACATTAATAGCCTTTGACAGAGAGATTTTGCGTGGTGGTCGATGCTAAGTCCTTTTTCACACCACGCGAATTGTACTGTAGTACCTTAAGGGTCATTGTCATTATTGGTGATTCCTCTCACGCCTGTTAACAGCTTACATCACTAGCTGGTAATCAGGAGATGTCTTTCCATGTTCGACTCTAGAACATTTTTCATATGGATCAACTTGTACTCTGAGTGAATTTTGAACAAGTTTTGAAGACCCCGGATCTAGTTTCATCCATCCGGGCTGCGATATATTCAGGAATATAAAAACATCAAATCTACATCATTGCCGAATAGATGATCATCCATATCAACGGATGATGAGTCTGAATCATCAGTCTGCCACACAGACGATTGTCTGTCCTATGTACATGAAAATTAATTTATAAAGCTAAGCATGGGAATGCTCGCTTCAGCAAGATCATGAAAAATGTTATGAAGATAATGTATTGTATTGTATCTTATTACAGGTCGCCTCCCAGCTCGAAAAAACTTCGGATCCTCATGGTAAAGAATTTCACCTAACATCAAAAGATTAATGACCTCATGCTTTAGGGGGAAACTGTTATAGACATTTTTGGGCACTACAAACCCAATCATAAATTTCCATAAACTGAGGGCTCCTAAGTCCCTAAAAGTGTTGCTTCACTGCCTACATCATCTCCCAAAAGTTCTCCACTAAAAACTGCTCAGAAATGGTCAAAACTGGACCATATTGAATACCCAGTGTAGAAAGTGCGATGCATATCACCTTCCTAGTGTAAAGGGTGCGATGCATACTGAATGGCCCCTCTGTAGGGTGTGATGTTCAAGAATGGACAAAATGCAGGGAAAATTTGCGAGGTGGAAGATCATGGAATCTTCCAGAAGCTTCCCCTCTGACACTTGCCTCTCTCTTTTCGACCAGGGATGAGTAAGAGATCATCAGTCTCCAAGTGGAAACAAGAACTATCAGAGAGAGGATACTAATCAAGACCCCATAAGATGACTCACCCCCGTACAATCATCTATATATGGATCCCTGATCACAGAGATCCGGAGGCTGGAATCTTGTATCTTGTAGAGAAGTGTTGTTGGTTTTCTGGTGTAACTTCATAGTGTTGGGTGATGTAAGCTTTACTTGAGGTGAAGAAGGGCTTTCTTGCTAGAGGATGATGCTGGGTCAGAACATATGGTTGTAATACTCTTGCTATTCTTGATCTTAATAAAGCTATTTAAGTTTTCCTCCATATTCTTGTATGTTTGATTATATATGCCATATCTGGTCCTGTGTTATTTATGAATATAGATCTATGTTCTTCGATAGTAGTATGATGATTTGATTCCATAGGTGCTCTTTGAAGCTGGGTAGATGAAGAAGAAGCGGCAAAGATCTATCAGGAAGGAGAGGAATCAAATAAGGAACCAAGCACAAGACTAAGGTTGGTGTCCTTTGTTCCACTCTTATTTATTTTCATAAAGGAAAGCAAAAGTAGACTTTACTTGTTTGTTTCTAAGATAGCTTCCTATCTTAGTGGGAATAGCAGCTCCGAGTGGAAACTATTCCCAGTAAAAAAAGCCATGCAAGACAACATTGGCACTCGGTCTATTGCAGTGAGACCAACACTTTGACATGCTTGTGATGGTGAAGGTGGTGAGCTGATGCCAAGCTTGGTCATCAATGATGATGTGCATGCACTCCATGGTGACATCTCGTTGAAGAAAACTCTTGCCTCCAGTGCATCTAGGTGCATTGATATGGCTCCTCCATCTAACTCATCTACTAGCATGCACATGGTCTTCTTGAGTGTAGCCAAACTGAAAACACAGTGATGTATAGTGTTTGTGCTGATTTTTGCGTGTGCTGGTGGTCATGCGCATCAACTTTCAACTGCATGTCCAACTCCAGTTGGACTTGATTCTTGTCTTTTCCTTGTTGAGTGTGCTGAATGGGTGGGATTTCATGTGTGCACACAATGACATGCATGATGTTGCATTCCCTTGCATGCGATCAACAACACTTCTCACCTCGTCTACTCCGTGCTAGCTACTGGGATGGATCTGTAACTTGTATAGCCATAGTTTCATCCATGAGTGAATGTTGTACCCCCTTGTTGTACTTGTTCCTACTGCAACTCATTCTCCCATCTATGTAGCTCTTGTTCTTCCTTGAGTTGCTACTCGAGCACATGCAACTCCTTCTCTATTATGTTCTCTACCTTCATGTGATCTTCATGTCACGTCGTCAACTCATAGTCTGAATCTCCAAAGTTTCTTTCATCACAAGTGGATCTGCTTGAGCTTGCAACTTTGTTCTACCTTTGTGTTGTTAACAAACTTCCTCTTGTATTCATTGTGTGTAGGTATGCTTTCTTCAGCTGCTGTTTATGATGCTGCTTGTTGTGATGTTGTTGCCATCATATCTTGATGTATGTGTCTACAAACAACTTGATGTCTTCGTCGGTAGGCAAGTTCATGGAGACTTGATCAATTGCATCCCCAAGTGTACTCTCAACAGTGTCTTTGACTCTGCTCTCCTGGAAATGATTGTACCTACACTTCTGAGAGGTAGATGAACACCTGTGATGCCTAGAAACATGGCAACACTCATGGAAAGAAATATGTCAGTCAAAAACCAAAACAAACTTGAGAACTCACTTGCAACATACCTGTGTGACTCACCATGAAGGTTATGCAATTTCCATTGGGAGGTCGGGAGACTGATTGCCAAAACTATGTAAGGCATAGTCTGGGCTATTAGGAGGCTAACTGACTACTAGAACTGCACAATTCATAGTCCAGCCTAGCCTATTGAGAACTAAAATTGTGCAATGTGCAATTTCAGTCAGCAGTGACATGCAACTAGCAAACTGCATTGTGCAGTTTCTGGGGCCAATAGGACACTGCCCCAAGAATTGTGCAATGCAAGCCTGGAGGTCAGTGCCTAGCTAGGCTTGCACAATTTCTAGAGGGAAGGCAGAGCCTTCGCTTCTGTAAATGCGCAGTTCTAGCTGGGCTAGGCACAGTCCGGGCCAAGGAAGCCTAGTCCGGCTGATCGGGAACTGAAAACATGAGATGTCTAAATGCATGGTGAGATGAGTGCAAACAAAAGTGAATGATCATTCATGAAAATAGAAAGTGAAGGATTTAGAAAACAGGAAATCATGCATGTGTGTGAAGCGAGTCGCTGCAACGGTGGTTGTCTATGTAAAACAGTGTCATGCATGCGACAACAATGAGATGCAAATGAAACCTGAAATGGTGCTTCTACAAGCTAATATACATCAAAATGATAGAAAGCACTCATTGAAATCAAGAATACATCACTCACATTAAGTGAAACACGAAAATTGATAGAAACGCAGTGCGAGACATGAAAAGTGGGCTTATCCCGAAACAACTCAGTTGAATGTGCCATCAACTCTTTGGTGCAATGTGAGATGTCAGTGATCCAAGTTCGATGCGACGAATGAGCTCTGCAACATTCATTTAATGAGTTTTGATAAAATTGAGGTTGGGACGTGCATACCACAACACTAGGAAAATTGACACTTGGCGGGAGGTTTATGAAATGATCCTTGCATGTAACCTCTAGTTGCTAAAAATAGATCCTTGAATCATGGGATGCATTTTTATGCTACCTTGGGAGAAGTAGTCCATGCATGAAAATCAGTTTGCTCTGTCCTAGAGGGAACCAGTCAACCTGAATGCACTAGCATCGGTCTGCGAGCCTGGGATGAAAATCTACACAGTTTCTGGGCTAAGTAAAGATGGTTGTGCTAGAGGGATTGTACAATTTCTGAGAGGAACAGGTGATTGTCTCCCAAGATTGCGCAATTTATGGACTGAGCAGTTGTCCTGGGTGGATTTACACAATTTCTACTAGCTGTTGGGCTGGTTGTCCCAGAAGGATTATGTAATTTCTTAGCTGAGCATCTGACTATTCCCCAGAATTGTGCAATTTCTGGGCTGAGCAGTCCTACTGGGTTGGATTGCGTAGTTTTTCCAGTGAAGGTTGACAGGCAGGATTATGCAATTCTGGAGCTTAGCAAGCTATTAGCCAAGATTGCACAATTTTGAGAGGGAAGAATGGTTCCCCTCCAAAATTGTGCAATTTATTGAGGCAACTTCTCAGCCTACATCTAGACCAAGTCCAAAGAAGCAGCTTATGAGGGGGATGCAACAAGCTATCATGGATAGGCTAGAAATCTACTAGAAAACCACTGAAGCATGTGTACTTGATAGCGCAAGACATGTTGCTGAAGATGGTTGGTAGGGAGGCTCCAAAACTAAGCTAAGGCAAAATTTTGAAGGGTGGTTGTAGCCATTACAACACTTGGCAACACATTGGTAGAACTCCAACTCTCTGAATGGACATTGTTCGTGAAAGCAATTCTAACACCTCTAAAAGTATTGTTTAGTTCTTTGTTCATCTTGGTCTCCACACTTGCTTGATTTTAAGATGTAGCATCTGCCAAGCCCTTGGTTGGTCGACACACATTCCAAGCCAAGCCAACATAGTTGTTTCGATTCAGGATGAGGTGTATATTGGTGCACAAGCAATATAGTCATCAGACTTTTAGTTTCACTCCACTGCCACCAAGCTTGGACAGTAACTCAGCAGAGTCACGCAGGAAGACAAGCATAGCTCCACTACCAACAAGCCTGGTCAGTACCCCGAGGGAGTTACTTGCATCACCTCTCTGCGTAAGAAGCCTTTTTCTTCTTTTGCCTTATTCATTTTTTATTTTTTTGATAAATTTTCACTTTTTCATTTTTTTATTTTTCATTTTCATAATTCTACATAGCACTTATTCATTTCAGAGGCAGAAGAGTGATCCCAACTTATTGAGAGCAGAAGAGGTTGTTCCTTTAGAGAAGTAGTTTATGTATACCTATGACGTGCCTATTAAGGTTTCCTCCCTCACCTTATTCTACTTGACTGAGATGACAAGGATTAACTCAAAAACAACCAACTAGAGTACGTGATACTAGTTAGTATGCAAGCGTTTTGTTTTCACCAAGGTTCACTTCGAAGATTACGTATTTTTCGTTGATGTATCATGGACTAAAGACAACAAGTTCTTACATCATAGAGTGGACAATAGATACCCAAATGTTGATAGTTGTTTAAGTCCTCTTGTACTTTACTTAGCTTGCTTCAAGAGTTGCACATGATCCATGCAAAACTAACCTATGGAAAATAACAAGCGAACAAACCAAAAAGAAAGGCAAGAGGAAGAAGAAAATGTGTATACAAAGCAAGTGAGAAAACAAACAAGAAAGTAATAAAACATACAAGGAAATAAGAAAACTTGCATGCAAGCAAAAAACTCAAAATCAAAATCTACTCCTACACCTAAGCTAATAGTGCATGGGCCTGATCACGTGAAATGGTATTTCCAACGTAGCCACTAGCACATTGGTCGACCCATGTTGGTGAAGGCATGGTTCACGAACCTCATAGTTGCACAAACCAACAAACATGAAACATATAACGATGAAGATGAACACACTCTAATCTTAAGCACATCCACAGAAAAGAAGTAAGTGAAAGCACATGACATGCACTCTGTAGACTTTCCATGGTGTTGTGCTACACTGCATGTAGATGTTGAGTCTATGCATTCTCTTGACTCTGACATGCAAGCAAACATGAGAAATGTAGACCACTTACATTGTTCAAGTGTGTTTTTTGTGTAGGATTCCTTTAGCGCATGAGCGATGAGATCGTGTAGTTCGAGTGGAGGAAGCAAAATCTGGGTGTTTGGTTGATCTTCAATGCAAAGTAGAGAGTCATGAGGAGCCTTACATGTTTCAACAATTTCCTCATTAGAAGCGAAACCAACCTCAAGACAGTGAGGGCCTGACATAACCATCAGCTTGGGCTGAAGTGCCTCGATATTCTGGGGGGTTTCGACTTCGTCGACAGATAGATCATCGTAGACCAGTGTCTTAGATGGATTAACAATGATTGAATCAACATCATGATCAGATGAAGAAGTAGAGAGATCACGACAACAAAGATAAAAAAATACAAGATGTTCGTCGACATCCTCATGATTTGATGAATCATGCAGAGTGGTAGATGAGAAGTAAGGATGTTCACCCTTTGTGTTTTCAAAAATAATAGATGACATATTGGATAGATTTTCAAAGGAAGATGTGTCCTCTCCACAATGTAACAACAAACTGACATCTAATGTGTCATGTGAATGATCGGAAGTAGAAACATCCGGAAATGATTTTTCACAGGGGAAATCAACATTGGCAGAATCATAAGGGATGTTATGATAAAGTGGATGAGGCATGACTGGAAGGGAGTCATCCTTCACTGTAGGTTCTTCTTTAGATTCCTGCACACACTCATCATGAATGATGGCGTAGGTTGGCTGCATAACACCAACTCCGACGATAACTTGATCCTCATTCACAGCAGGTGTGGAGTTCAGAATGGATGAACACAAGACAATACAATCCAAAGGATCAACAGAATGTGGGGACAAAGGTTGAGGGAATGAATCCACGTGACAACCAACAGGTTTGTAAGCCAAATCTGCATAGATATCAAGAGAAGGTGGGTTGGGAGGATGTGGTAGTTCAATAGATGTGTGTGAATGATCTCCCACATCACTTTGTGGTGGTGGAGCTATTTGATGAGGTGAAGGCGAACAGTCACTTGTGACAGCAACTATGTTTACCTGCGATTGCATAGCTCCAACACTGAAGTGTGCTGAGTGGGGTTCAGATATGTGAAGAATATATTCAAATATTCCATTGAGAAATTCCAATCAATATCATCTTCAAGGTATCAGAATGCAAGATTACAAAAGCATGTGTGAAATTGTTTAACAAATTCATCGGGTCTTTTTCATAATTTCATAATTTCTTTCTTGAGTGATTTACAATTAAAGTGATTGAAAACATAGTCTATCTCTGTGGCTGGATGAGTAATAGAATGAATATATTTTTCGGGCAACGTGGCACACAATTGCATTGGGTGACCTCGAAACATATAGACGAACAACACGTAGGTCATGTATTCTTCAAAGATTCCATGTCTTTCACATGAGCCTACAATGCTGACCTCGTGCCTAACCAAGGCTATATGGCCTCCACCATCATATGTTTTATGTGACAAGTTATCCGAGAGATCTTCTGAGATAATAAGTTGTTTACATAAGACATGCACTCAAGAAGAGGAACTTTGTAGTTAGTCATGATGAATATGTAGAGATTCAAAATAGATGTGAGGACTCAAGTTGTCATCTAGGCCTCCTTCTAGTTCCAAAATCTTGATGGTGTTGGACCCGCCAACATGTCAGGGGATCTCCCTAGTAAAACTTCCGAATTAGACCACAGACCATTTGGTATAGGAGTCCTAGTAGTGGGTTGTGTAGTATCACCTTAACCGCGGTTTTACACAGAGACATGTAAGATGTCCTTGTTGGTAGCAAGGGTGTGATAGATGCGATACGTCAAACAAGGTGCATAAGAGGTTGTAAAATGTGAAGAGTGAGGTGAGTGCGCCCCTTGGAAACCTGTGATAGCATGAAGTTAAGAAGGGAACACACGAGTAAAGATACACCACAGCATGGAATGCAAGTTAGCTAACAATCCAAAGTGATGGTTAAAACAACAACACATTTATGAAAGATTCATACATACATATACAAAAATAGCTTCACATGCATGCGTAAGAAAACATTTAAATACATCATTTAGAATACTCAAGATAGTTGAAATACAATACAACATATGCACGAAACATGTTGGCTTTGTTATATTAAGAAGTGTAAGTTCCAGTCATACAATACATCCATGTCCAACCACTAGTTCTGACAGTGGAACGTTACAGCCAAAACCACCTGCTCCTCCAAAGAGATATACTAGCTCTGCATAGTCGAGAAGCCGAGGCTCATTACAATATTATCCAAGCTTTCTCTAAGATACTCCTATCATAAGCTTAGCTGACCAAAAGCCTTTACAATTAGTTATGAGGTTCTATTTATAGCGAAGGGTGGGGTGACCCTTGACATTCCCCTTTGTGACAGTTCATCTACCCACATGACTCTTCATCTACTCTATGAATGTTACATCCAACTATCAACACTTGAGCTTCCACTTGACAATACGTTACATTACAATGCACATGTGCTCATCTAAGACAAAATGGCTTGAGCAAGCCATGCAAGACATCTCTAAAACTCAGTCTATTGTAGTGAGACCAACTCTTTGATATGCTTGTGATGGTGAAGGTGGTGAGTTGATGCCAAGCTTGTTCATTTGTGATGATGTGCATGCACTCCATGGTGACATCTTGCTAAAGCAAACTCTTGCCTTCAGTGCATCCAGGTGCATTGGTATGGCTCCTCCATCTAACTCATATGTTATCATGTAAATTGTCTTCTTGGGTGCAGCCAAATCAGAAACGCACTGATGCATATTGTTCGTGCTATTTTTCTAGATTGTGTTGGTGGTCATGCACATCAACTGTCAACTGCATGTTCAAATCCAGTTTGACTTGCTTCTTGTCTTTTCCTTGGTGAGTGTGTTGAATGGGTGGGATCACATGGATGCGCAAAATGGAATGCATGTTGCTGCATTCCCTTGCATGCTATCAACAACACTTCTCACCTTGTCTACTCCATTCTAGCTCCTAGGATGGATCTATAACTTGTACGGGCATAATTTAATCCATGAGTACATGTTCCTTCCCCTGCTATACCTATTCCTGCTGCAACTCATTCTCTCATCTATGTAGCTCATGTTCTTTCTTGAGTTGTTGCTTAAGCACATGCAACTCATTCTCTATTTTGTTCTTTGCCTTCGTACGATCTTCATGTCGCATCGTCACTTCGCAGCATGAGTATCTAAAGTTGCTTCATCACAAGTGGATCTAGTTGAGCTTGCAACTTTGTTCTACCTCTGTGTTGTCAATAACCTTCTTGTTGCATTCGTTGCATGTAGGTATGCCACCTTCAGCTGTTGTTGATGGTGCTGCTACCTGTGATTTTTCTTTCATAATATCTTGATGTTCTTGTCTATGAACAACTTAATGTCTTCGTTGGTAGGCAAGTTCATAGCCACTTGATCGACTACATCCCCAAGCATGCTCTAAACAATGTCTTCGACTCTACTCTCATGGAAACCATTGTACGTATGTTGCTAAGAAGCATATGAACTCCTGCAATACCTGGAGACATGGGAATGCTCATGGCAAGAAATATGTTAGTCAAAAACCAAAACAAACTTGAGAACTGACTTGCAACATACCTTGTGACTGATGAGACATCGGAATGCGCATGGCAAGAAATATGTTAGTCGAAAACCAAAACAAGCTTGAGAACTTACTTGCAACATACCTTGTGACTAATCAAGAAGGTTTCACAATTTCCACCGAGAGATTGGGAGAATGACTGCCAAAACTGTGCAAGGCATAGTTTGGGTTGTTGGGAGGCTGACTGACTACTGGAATTGCACAATCCATAGTCTAGCTTGGCTTGCTAAGGATTGAAACTACGCAATGCACAATTTCAGTTAGAATTGAAATGCAGCCAACAAACTACATTGCACAGTTTGTGGGGAAAACGTGACACTACCTCCAAGTATTGCACAATGCAAACCTGGATTTCAATGCATAGCTAGCCTTGCACAATTTCTGGAGGGAAGGAAAATCCTTCACTTCTAGAAATGCACAGTGTTAGCTGGGTAAGGCAATGTTTGAGCCAAGGCAACCCAGTCTGGTGGATGGGCAACTGAAAACATGAGAAGGCTGAATGCATGATGAGATGACTTCAAACGAGGGTGAATGGTCATTCATGCAAACAATAAGTGTAGGATTTGGAAAACGGGAAAGCATGCATGTGTGTGAAGCAAGTCGCTGCAACGATGACCGTATGTGAAAAAGAGTGTCATTCATGTGATAACCATGATATGTAAATGAAAAATAAAATGATGCTTCTACAAGCTAATACACAATAAAATCATAGCAAGCACTCACTAAAATCAAGCAGACAACACTCACACAAAGCGAAACACAAAATGCAACAGAAACACAGCGCGAGACATGAAAAGTAGGCTTACCTCGAAACAACTGAGTTGAATGTGTTGACAACACCTAGATGCAATGTGGGATGTCAGAGTTGCAAGGTTGATGTGAGGATTGATGATTTTTTATAAAATCAAGGTTGGGACGCGCATGCTACAAATATAGGAAAAATGACACTTGGCGGGAGGCTTCTAAAATGATCCTTGCATGTAACCTCCAGCTGCTAAAAATAGATCCCTAAATCAAGGGAGGCCTTCGCATGCTACCTTGGGAGAAGCAGTCCATTCATGCAAATCAATTTTTCTTGGTCCTGGAGGGAATCGGTCAACTTGAAGGCATATGCATCAGTCTACGAGCCTCAAATGAAAATCTATGTAATTTCTAGGTTGAGCAGAGATGGTTGTTCTAGAGGGATTGCACAATTTCTAAGAGGAACAGGTGATTGTCTCCTAGGATTACGCAATTTTTAGGTTGAGAAATTGTCCTGGGTGGATTTGCATAATTTCTGCTAGCTATTGGGCTGGTTGTCTCAGAGGGATTGCATAATTTTTTGGTTGAGCAGCTGACTTCTGCCCAGAATTGTGCAATTTCTGGGCTGAACAGTCCTAATGGTCTGGATTGCATAGTCTTTCCAGTGAAGGTTGACAGGCAAGATTGCATAATTTTGGAGCCTAGCAGGCTGTTAGTCAACCTTGCACAATTTCTAGAGGGAAGGTTGGTTCCCCTCCAGAATTGTGCAATTTCTTGAGGGAGTTTCTCAGCCTGTAGCTAGACCAAGTCTCAAGAAATAGACTATGAGGGGGATGCAACAAGCTATCATGCACATGCTAGAAATCTACTATAAAACCATTGAAGCCTGTATACTTGACAGTGCAAGATATGTTGTTGAAGATGGTCAGTAGGGAGGCTCCAAAACAAAGTTAAAGAAAAATTTTGGAGTGTGGTTGTAGCCAATACAGCAAAACTACAATATACCTGAAGTAAACCTTATGCAATAAGTGAAGGAGAAAAAATAATATTTGTACTTTAAAGGTTGAGTTTCAAAATAAAATCATTAAACAAGTTACTAAACACAAGGAGGAAATCAAAAATTATGCAGAAAGGGTCAAAATAATGAAGAGTGAGATTGAAAAGAAAGATGAAGAGTTGAAAGATGGTATGAAATTAAAGGCCTTCTTAGAGTTTGAGAGCTCAATAGGAGCACAACAGAATAACTTGAGTGAGTTATTCAAGAAGTAAATGCTAAACCTAATAAACACAAAGATACCTTTCTTAAGTATGATTTGGCCTTGTGACAGAGATAGATTTCGTTGTTTAAAGTTTTTACAACAATGGATATTGGAGGTGATTTGTTTGACACACCAAAAATAAATGGGTCACTAAAGAAGAAGCCAACTAAGAAGGAAAAGTGGATTAAGGAGCTTAAAAGAAAATTATTGGACAAGAAAACAAAAGAACATTTGGGATGCCAAAGTGATATACAAATTTGAAATCAGAAATTCTCGCTTTGCAGAATAAGCCCATACCTCTTGCAGTTTCAGTTTTGCATACATCATATCAAATAGATTTGAAGGTTGAATTGCATAAAGTCAAAGTTGATTTGAGACAAGCAAAAGATTTTATTCAAGAAAAAGAAAAAGAATACTTTGAAAATTCGAAGAAGCATGTGGATTTTTTGAAGAAGCACACTGCTAAAAAATAGTAAATTGGAAAGAAGATTAATATAGTATAAAAACAGAGTGAAGGAATTAGAATATAAATTACAAGTAGGTGTTGCAACTTCCAAATAACCAGAGGCTTCTACATATGGCAAGAGATTTTGTATTACATTAAATCCTTATGAAGAGGTGGTCTTGCAGAAACATCGCAAGCAGCATAAAGTTCTATAACAACAGCGTTTGTATATGTTATTACAGTAAATACATTTCATTATTTAATATAAAAATGTTTTCCCCAATAATATTTTTGTTCATGAAAATAGTTTATTTTTTATGTAATTATTTTTTTGTATTTCAATAATAAACATATGGTTCTTTTTTATTCAGAGAAGCAAAAGGATTTACACAGTCAAATCAGAGAGAAATCATGTTTCCATACTAGCTTATAAGCAAAGAAAATTCATGTTTCCACAAATTTTTCCCTCGGAAAAAAGGAGCATGATTTTATAATTAAAAGGTAAAAAATTACACTTGGTCGATATATAATTTGAATATATCAATCTTTCAGAATGAATAGCCTTTTTGGAGAGAATGTTTTCCTTAAAATTTAGCTCTATGTAGACAATTTCATATCTTCCACCATTGTACATACGATGTTCCATTTTCATCATCCCTGGCCTTTTTCTTTTTTGTTGGTCTCATACTTCTTTTATTGGCACCAAGTTGTATAATATTTTCAATGTCCTTCCTTTATATTTCAAATAATTCCCCTGGAATTTTCTTCGTTTCCCCCACTATGCCCTACACCATTTACCAAGGATGGAACATCCATTTGATTGTGATTGATTGATGTGATCATCAACATATCAACAATATTTTCTCCACACACTTCTTATGTTTTTCAACTGCAAGAAAATTTCCCCATTCATTTGATGTGTATAATCGATCTAATCATATTGCACTAGAACATTTCCTAAAATCAACAACAATTACCATGTGAAAGTGCATGTAAAATATTTTTTGTACTAAAAGTACAATGATGTGCAACATAAGAAACACTGAAATTCCACATTTGGAAAATACATATTTGCGCCCTCTTTCCAAATCTATACTCTGTTTATTTACTATTCTACAAATTTACAGAGTTATTGATTTACACACTGTTAGTTTAGTGTTTTACAAATCTACATATTTAGTGATTTAGTGAAAATCACACTTGCCACTTGAGGGAAAGCTACATTGTTTATTTTTTGTTTCAACTTTATTTTTTCCTTGCTCTTTTCAAAGAAATGTGATTCACGATGAGCTTCCTCACCATATTTTCTTATTGGCCTTGATCTTGAAAGATGATTACTTATGTGTAAGGGCATATTAATAGTTAAACAAATCACCATGATCCCTCACACTATAAAGTTAAAGAAGAATTATATACCATTTAAAATTATAACATACTTACAACTCGTGGAGCAATCAATGATTCTTTGATTATTTCACCTATGAGTGAAATAGTTGTTTTATTTGGTGAGAAGTGACAACAGGAAAGTGGGATGCCAATTGTGTTGTAGTCTCATCATTGAGTGGATTTCTTTTCTTTTCATATTCCACATGAAGTTGGCTTCTAATAGTTGAAGGCATGAATCTTCTTCCTTTGAAGTTCTGGAGGGTGCCTTCTAACCTCATAACAAGCTTGAAAAATTGTGCTCACATGTCATTTACAAGACACATTTTTTAATTTTAAAATGTGTTTCTATACACATTAGCAACCCCTCTCCCTCCTCCTCTATTACTATTAAAAATTTTCATTTCCTTGTGCTTATGCTCCATTACTTCATTCCTTAACCTTCCTAAGGTATAAGGATAAATATCCCTAGTCATATCAGAATCATGGACCCCTTGGATATGCATAAAATGAATCATCTCATCTCTTAAACAACATGAACATATACTCAACAACTCACTAGCAAGGATTCCAATGTTGCATTGATATTTGATCAAAATTTGTATCATGAATGATTCAAAACTACCATTTCAAAATACACTATATAATCAACTTAATAGATATTCAAATTGGCATACCTTTCCTCATACGAAGTTTGCATCATCCCATCTAGTCCCTTATTAGTGCAGCATGTGGAATTATTTATAACATTTCCACAACCTCACCACTTTGTATACTTTTCTTCATATAGCATGCCTTCAATAACCTTCAAAAACAACCAACTAGAGTACGTGCCACTAGTTAGTATGCAAGACTTGTGTTTTCACCAAGGTTTGCTTCGAAGATTACGTATTTTTTGTTGATGTATCATGGACTGAAGACAACAAGTTCTTACATCATAGAGTGGACAACAGATACCCAAATGTTGATAGTTTCTTAAGTCCTCTTGTACTTTACCCAACTTGGTTCAAGCGTTGCACCTAGTCCATGTAAAACTATCCTACGGACAATAACAAGCAAACAAACCAAAAAGAAAAACAAGAAGCAGAAGAAAATGTGTATGCAAAGCAAGTGAGAAAACAAACAAGAAAGTAATAAAACATACAAGGAAATAAGAAAGCTTGCATGCAAGGAAACAACTTAAAAGCAAACTCTACTCCTACTCCTAAGCTAATAGTGCATGGGTCTGATCATGTGAAGTGATATTTCCAACGTAGCCACTAGTGCATTGGTTGACCCATGTTGGTGAAGGCATGGTTCACGAACGTCACAGTGGCACAAACCAACAAACATGAAAGATATAATGATGAAGATGAACACACTCCAATCTTAAGCACATCCACAGAAAAGAAGTAAGTGAAAGTGCATGACATGAAGTCTGTAGACATTCCTTGGTGTTGTGCTACACTACATGTAGATGTTGAGTCTATACATTCTCTTGACTGTGACATGCAAGAAAACATGAGAAATGTAGACCACTTACATTGTGCAAGTGTGCTTTTTGTGTAGGATTCCTCTAGTGCATGAGCGACGAGATCGTGTAGTTCGAGTGGAGGAAGCAAAATTTGGGTGTTTGGTTGATCTTCAATGCAAAGTAGAGAGTCATGACGAGCCTTACGTGTTTCAACAATTTCCTGATTGGAAGTGAAACCAACCTTAGGACAGTGAGGGCCTGACATAACGATCAGCTTGGGCTAAAGTGCCTCGATATTCTAAGGGGTTTCGACTTTGTCTATAGATATATCATCATAGACCAGTGACTTAGTTGGATTAATAACGATTGAATCAACATCGTGATCAAATGAAGAAGTAGAGAGATCACGACAACCAAGATTAAAAAATCCAAGATGTTCGTCAACATCCTCATGATTTGATGAATCATGCAGAGCAGTAGATGAGAAGCAAGGATGTTCACCCTTTGTGTTTTCAAAATTAATAGATGACATATTGGATAGATTTTCGAAGGAAGATGTTTCCTCTCCACAGTGTAATGACAAACTGACATCTAACGTGTCCTATGAATGATCGGAATTAGAAACATCTGGAAATGAGTTTTCACAGGGGAAATCAACATTGGCAGAATCACAGGGGATGTTATGATAAAGCGGATGAGGCATGACTGGAAGGGAGTCATCCTTCACCGTAGGTTCTTCTTTAGATTCCTACACACACTCATCATGAATGATGGCGTAGGTTGGCTGCATAACACCAACTCCGACGATAAATTGATCCTCGTTCACAACTGGTGTGGAGTTCAGAGTGGATGAACACAAGACAATACAATCCAAAGGATCAACAGAATGTGGTGACAAAGGTTGAGGGAACGAATCCACGTGACAACCAACAGCTTTGTAAGCCAAATCTGCACAGATATCAAGAGAAGGTGGGTTGGGAGGATGTGACAGTTCAATAGATGTGTGTGCATGATCTCCCACATCACTCTGCGGTGGTGGAGCTATTTGATGAGGTGAAGGTGAACAGTCACTTGTGATAGCAACTGTGTCTACCTGCAATTGCATAGCTCCATCACCGAAGTGTGCTGAGTGGGGTTCAGATTTGTGAAGAAGATACTCAAATATTCCATTGAGAAATTCCAATCAATATCATCTTCAGGGAATTAGAATGCAAGATTACAAAAGCATGTGTGAAACTATTTTATGGATTCATCGGGTCTTTTTCATAATTTCATAATTTCTTTCTTGAGTGATTTACAATTAAAGTGATTGAAAACATAGTCTATCTCTGTGGCTAGATGAGCAACAGAATGAATATATTTTTCAGGCAACGTGTCACACAATTGCATTGGGTGACCTCGAAACATATAGACGAACAATGTGCAGGTCATGTATTCTTCAAAGATTCCATGTCTTTTGCATGAGCCTACAATGCCGACCTTGTTCCTAACCAAGGCTACATGGCCTCCACCATGATATTTTTTATGTGAAAAGCTATCTGAGAGATCTTCTGAGATAGTGAAGTTGTTTCCATAAGACATGCACTCAAGAAGAGGAACTCTATAGTTAGTCATGATGAATATGCAAAGATTCAAAATGGATGTGAGGATTCAAGTTGTCATCTAGGCCTCCTTCTAGTTCCAAAATCTTGATGGTGTTGGACCTGCCAACATGTCAGGGGATCTCTGGTAAAATTTTCCAATTAGACCTCAAACCATTTGGTATAGGAGTCCTAGTAGTGGGTTGTGTAGTATCACCTTAACCACGGTTTTGCACAAAGGCATGTAAGTTGTCCTTGTTGGTAAAAAGGGTGTGATAGATGCGGTAAGTCAAAGAAGGTGCATAAGAGGTTGTAACATGCGAAGAGTGAGGTGAGTGCACCCCTTGGAAACCTGTGATAGCACGAAGTTAGGAAGGGAACACATGAGTAAAGATACACCACAGCGTGGAATGCAAGTTAGCTAGCAATCCAAAGTGATGGTTAAAACAACAGCACATTTATGAAAGATTCATACATACATATACAGAAATAGCTTCACATGCATGCGTAAGAAAATATTTAAATAAATCATTTAGAATACTCAATATAGTTGAAATACAATACAACATATGCACGAAACATATTGCCTTTGTTATATTAAGAAGTGTAAGTTCTAGTCATACAATACATCCATGTCCAACCACTAGTTCCGATAGTGGAACGTTACATCCAGAACCACCTGATCCTCCAAAGAGATATAATAGCTCTGCATAGTCGAGAAGCCGAGGCTCATTACAATATTATCCAAGCTTTCTCTAAGATACTCCTATCATAAGCTTGGCTGACCAGAAGCCTTTACAATGAGTTATGAGGTTCTACTTATAGCAAAGGGTGGGGTGACCCTTGACATTCCCCTTTGTGATAGTTCATCTACCCACATGACTCTTCATCTACTCTATGAATGTTACATCCAACTATTGACACTTGAGCTTCCACTTGACAATACGTTACATTACAATGCACATGTGCTCATCTAAGACAAAATGGCTTGAGCAAGCCATGAAAGACATCTCTAACACTCGGTCTATTGTGGTGAGACCAACTCTTTGATATGCTTGTGATGGTGAAGGTGGTGAGTTGATGCCAAGCTTGGTCATCCGTGATGATGTGCATGCACTCCATGATGACATCTTGCTAAAGCGAACTCTTGCCTTCAGTGCGTCCGGGTGCAGTGGTATGGCTCCTCCATCTAACTCATCTATTATCATGTAAATGGTCTTTTTGGGTGCAGCCAAAACAGAAACACACTGATGCATATTGTTCGTGCTATTTTTCTAGTATGTGTTGGTGGTCATGCACATCAACTGTCAACTGCATGTTCAACTCCAGTTTGACTTGCTTCTTGTATTTTCCTTGGTGAATGTGTTGAATGGGTGGGATCACATGCATGTGCAAAATGACATGCATGTTCTTGCATTCCCTTGCATACTATCAACAATACTTCTCACCTTGTCTAGTCCATTCTATCTCCTGGGATGGATCTATAACTTGTACGGGTGCAATTTAATCCATGATTACATGTTCCTTACCCTACTATACCTATTCCTGCTATAACTCATTCTCTCATCTATGTAGCTCATGTTCTTCCTTGAGTTGTTGCTTAAGCACATGCAACTCATTCTCTGTTTCCAAAGTTTCCAAAGTATCCAAAGTTTCTTTCATCACAAGTGGATCTAGTTGAGCTTGCAACTTTGTTCTACCTCTATGTTGTCAATAACCTTCCTGTTGCGTTCGTTGCATGTAGGTATGATGCCTTCAACTGTTGTTGATGGTGCTGCTACCTGTGATGTTTCTGTCATAATATCTTGATGTTCTTGTCTACGAACAACTTAATTTCTTTGTTGGTAGGCAAGTTCATAGACACTTGATTGACTACATCCCCAAGCGTGCTCTAAACAGTGTCTTCGACTCTGCTCTCATGGAAACCATTGTACCTATGCTGCTAAGAAGCATATGAACTCCTGCGATACCCGGAGACATGGGAATGCTCATGGCAAGAAATATGTTAGTCAAAAACCAAAACAAACTTGATAATTGACTTGCAAAATACCTTGTGACTGATCAAGAAGGTTGCGCAATTTCCACCAAGAGATTGGGAGACTAACTGCCAAAACTATGCAAGGCATAGTTTGGGCTATTGGGAGGCTGACTGACTACTGGAATTGCACAATGCATAGTCTAGCTTGGCTTGTTGAGGACTGAAACTACGCAATGCACAATTTCATTCAGCATTGACATGCAACCAGCAAACTACATTGCATAGTTTATGGGGAAAATGTGACACTACCTCCAAGTACTGCGCAATGCAAGCCTGGAGGTCAGTGTGTAGCTAGGGTTGCACAATTTCTAGAGGGAAGAAAAATACTTCACTTCTAGAAATGCACAATGTTAGTCGGGTAAGGCAGGGTCCGAGCCAAGGTAGCCCAGTCCAGCGGACGGGCAACTAAAAACATCAGAAGACTGAATGCATGATGAGATGACTACAAACGAGGGTGAATGGTGGTCATTCATGCAAACAGCAAGTGCAGGATTTGGAAAATGGGAAAGCATGCATGTGTGTGAAGAAAGTCACCACAACGACGACTGTATGTGAAAAATAGTGTCATTCATGCAATAACCATGATATGTAAATGAAAAATAAAATGATGCTTCTACAAGCTAATATACAAGAAAATCATAGCAATCACTCACTAAAATCAAGCAGACAACACTCACATGAAGCGAAACACAAAAAGCAACAGAAACACAATGCAAGACATGAAAAGTAGGCTTACCCCGAAACAACTGAGTTGAATGTGTCGACGACACCTAGATGCAATGTGGGATGTTAGAGTTGCAAATTTGATGTGAGGAATGAGCTCTGTAGCTTCCAGTTGATGATTTTTATAAAATCAAGGTTGGGACGCGCATGCTACAAATCTAGGAAAAGTGACACTTGGCGGGAGGTTTCTAAAATGATCCTTGCATGTAACCTCCAACTGCTAAAAATAGATCCCTAAATCAAGGGAGGCCTTTGCATGCTACCTTGGGAGAAGTAGTCCATGCATGCAAATCAATTTTTCTTGGTCCTAGAGGGAACCGGTCAACTTGAAGGCATATGCATCAGTCTGCGAGCCTTAAATGAAAATATACGCAATTTCTAGGTTGAGCAGAGATGGTTGTTCCAGAGGGATTGCACAATTTCTAAGAGGAATAGGTGATTGTCGGCTAGGATTGCGTAATTTCTGGGTTGAGAAATTATCCTAGGTGGATTTGCATAATTTCTGCTACCTATTGGGTTGGTTGTCTTAGAGGGATTGCACAATTTCTGGGTTGAGCAGCTGACTTCTGCCCATAATTGTGCAATTTCTGGGTTGAATAGTCCTACTGGTCTGGATTGCATAGTCTTTCCAGTGAAAGTTGACAGGAAGGATTGCATAATTTTGGAGCCCAGTAGGCTGTTAGTCAGGATTGCACAATTTCTAGAGGGAAGGTTGGTTCCCCTCCAGAATTGCGCAATTTCTTGAGGGATTTTCTCAGCCTGTAGCTAGACCAAGTCTTGAGAAACAAACTATGAGGGGGATGCAACAAGTTATCATGCACAGGCTAGAAATCTACTATAAAATCACTAAAGCCTGTGTACTTGACAGTGCAAGACATGCTGCTGAAGATGGTTGATAGGGAGGCTCCAAAATGAAGTTAAGGCAAAATTTTGGAGTGTGGTTGTAGCTGATACAACAAAACTACAATATACCTAAAGTAAAAATTATGCAATAAGTGAAGGAGAAAAAATAATATTTGTACTTAGGTTGAGTTTCAAAATAAAATCATTAAACGGGTTACTAAACACAGGGAGGAAATCAAAAATTACGCAAAAAGGGTCAAAATGATGAAGAGTGAGATTGAAAAGAAAGATGGAGAATTGAAAGATGGTATGAAATTAAAGGCCTTCTTAGAGTTTGAGAGCTTAATAGGAGCACAACAGAATAACTTGAGAGAGTTATTCAAGCAGTAAATGCTAAAGCTAATAAACGCAAAGATACCTTTCTTAAGTATGATCTGGCCTTATGAGAGTGATAGATATCGTTGTTTATAGTTTTTACAACAATGGATATTGGAGGTGATGTGTTTGACACACCAAAAATAAAGGGGTCACTAAAGAAGAAGCCAACTAAGAAGGAAAAGTGGATTAAGGAGCTTAAAAGAAAGTTATTGCACAAGAAAACAAAAGAACATTTGGGATGCCAAAGTGATATACAAATTTGAAATCAGAAATTCTCGCTTTGCAGAATAAGCCCATACCTCTTGCAGTTTCAATTTTGCATACATCATATCAAAGAGATTTGAAGGTTGAATTGCATAAAGTCAAAGTTGAGTTGAGACAAGAGAAAGATATTATTCAAGAAAAAGAAAAAGAATACTTTGAAAATTTGAAGAAGCATGTGAATTTTTTGAAGAAGCACACTGCTGAAAAATAGTAAATTGGAAAGAAGATTAATATAGTATAAAAACAGAGTGAAGGAGTTAGAATATAAATTACAAGTAGGTGTTGCAACTTCCAAATAACCAGAGGCTTCTACATATGGCATTAGAGTTTGCATTACATTAAATCCTTATGAAGAGGTGGTCTTGCAGAAACATCCCAAGCAGCATAAAGTTATATAAAAACAGCCTTTTTATATGTTATTACTGTAAATACATTTCATTATTTAATATAAAATGTTTTTCCCGATAATTTTTTTGTTCATGAAAATAGTTTATTTTTTATGTAAATAATTTTTTGTATTTCAATAATAAACATGTGGTTCTTTTTTATTCATAGAAGCAAAAGGATTTACACAGTCAAATCAGAGAGAAATCATGTTTCCATACTAGTTATAGCTTATAACCAAAGAAAATTCATGTTTCCACAAATTTTTCCCTCGGAAAAAAGGAGCATGATTTTATAATTAAAAGGTAAAAAATTACACTTGGTCGATATATAATTTGAATATATCAATCTTTCAAAATAAATAGCCTTTTTGGAGATAATATTTTCCTTAAAATTTAGCTCTATGTAGACAATTTCATATCTTCCACCATTCTACATACAATGTTCCATTTTGATCATCCCTAGCCTTTTTCTTTTTTGTTGGTCTCATACTTCTTTTATTGGGACCAAGTTGTACAATATTTTCAATGTCCTTCCTTTATATTTCAACTACTTCCCCTAGAATTTTCTTGGTTTCCCCCACAATGCCCTACACCATTTAACAAGGATGGAACATGCATTTAATTTTGATTGATTGATGTGATCATCAACATATCTGTCATGCGGAAAGAGTTATTTTTGCGGACAAACCTAACCTCCCTAGGAGTCTAAGACTCTCTAGTGACAAACAAACCAAACAAGAGCAATCCTTCTCTAAACATACATTATTCTATGAGAAACCAAGTGTTTTCCGATTTTACCTTAGGTCCAACGCTTGTTGTAGCAGTCCAGCCTTGCTGATCCAGATGAGCTCCTCCTTCACTTTAAGACCTGCATACACTAACAAAGCAAACGATTACATAACACCTGAATATTTCATAAAACAAAGCATATTCATCACATAGACCAAGGAGTACATGAAATAATTCATTAACAACAAATCATTGAGAAGAATGGACTTATTTGTATTAAGGAAACAAAAAAGGAACCATTACAACCTGAGCCTTGGTGTTGTGCAAGCTCCTCCCAGGGTCCAACAAGAGATTTCCTCTACTTTGACAAGCTCACCCACTCCCAATATGGCAACAAGGAAGGATAGTGATCTCTCCTCACAAGTCAACAATGGAAGTCCTAATTCCAGCAGCATTTACCCTTTAGAATGTTCAGATTTCAACCTCCCCTCCTCTGGCCCAAGGCCTGTATTTATAGTATTCTAGAGGAAGTTATTCAGTTCCAATATCAATGGGATACTCCCTCTTTTGGATGGGGTAGCTCCTCTCTTGATGGGATAAGCTCCTCTATCATAGGAATGCATGAACCATCTGGAGGCGCTCAATACACGTCAAACA
>APFE030126345.1:105432-154035 GCA_000404065.3 Pinus taeda
CTGGACCGTACTGGGGTTGCTGAGGTTGTTGATAAGTGTACCCAGGATACGGTTGATACTGGTAAGTTGGTTGTTGAGCAGCAGGACGATATTGAGGTTGGTACTATCCCTGGTACGGAGGTTGAACAAATTGAGGTTGAGAAGTAACAACCGTACTTCCAGCAGGCATCTGGACCGAAGTCTGGATCGTAGATCCAGACTGAGGTACAGAGGTTTGAGGAATAGAGGCAGGAACAGTAGAAACCGAGACTGCTGATACTCCAGAAGAAGATGGTGTAGATGGAGAAGATGTTGTAGTAGCCACAACAGACGTTCGAGGCGGAGTACTAGGTGTACTAGGCCCAGCCTGAGAGACTACAGAAGATGCAGAAGACGAGGCCGTAGACTGGATGGGTTGCTGAGATGGACCAGCGGCCTGTCCAGGTTGGGAAGACGATTGCACATTCGGTTGCAACATCTGTGGATTTTGAGAAGGATCCCACACCAAATTCGTTCCAGGGTATTGACCTTGAGGATATGGAGGTCCATAACCGGGTTGAGGGTAAGATTGATAATACGGTTGACCTGAAGGCGGTTGATAACCTTGCGGTTGATACAGGCCTTGGGGTTGATAACCCTGAGGCATATACTGATACTGGGTTTGCTGACCTTGAGGTATGTAAGAATATTGATTCTAGGGCGCATACTGATATGAAGGTTGACCTTCAGGTACGTAAGAATACTGGGGTTGACCCTAGGGCACATATTGGGCCTGGGGTTGACCTTGAGGAATGTACTGTCCCGTAGGGACGTACTGCCCTTGAGGTTGCCCCCCAGGCGCAAATTGAGTACCCTGAGATTGCCCCCAGGCAGATATGGAGTACCCTGAGGTTGCCCCCCAGGCACATATGGAGTACCTTGAGGCTGCCCCCAGGCGGTAACTGACTGCCTTGAGTTTGACCCGATATCATCAGAATTTCTTCTGCACTCAACTGACTATTACCACTACTTCTAGATAATAAATTCTGTTCAAAAGGACGAGGAGATGCTCTTGAAAAAGTACCATAAATGGACTGATACCCAACAGGAATAGACGGACCGCCGTATAAATAGGCTTCCGGAGATGATGGACTAGACATATATACAGGAGTAGAAAAACCTCTAGGTGGAAAAGGAAAACTAGGTGGAGAAAAACTAACTGAGTTGTCCAAAAAATTGGTCAACGAAAGATACCAAGTAGTACTTCGAGGGGGACTGTAAAATATAGACTCACGCTCTCTGAGATCGAGAGCAGGTAGATCTTCTTCAAGATAAGAAGCGCCTAGATCTTCTTCTGGAGCAAGTTCTTCAATATAAATCAAACCAGAAGGAAGATTTTCGGTGATGACTCTTTCTACCTTAGGTGAACCAGGAACACTAGAAGACGGAGTAATAGGTTCGGATATTTGAGGTTCTTCACCTATATCACCGGCAGATGAAACACTACCAGTAAGCTCGGAAACCGCAACGGCTTCAGGATTATAACTTGTCTCTAGATTTTGGTAATCCGGATGAACTACCAACGAAGACTCTCCTTCTTCAGGTGAAAGTATTCTACTACCACCAGGAGTGACAAGGATTTTAAACCTTCGTAATAAGCCCAGACCTCTCAGGAGGGTCACCCCGTAATCTACGGGATCGCCTCAAAAAATCGACCAGACTAACAACTTCAGGAGACTCGCCCCGAAGTCTACGGGAGCGTCTCAGTGATTCAACCACAGCGAAAACTTTGAACTACTACACACGAAAACAAAATAAAATATCAAGAAACCACCTAAAGTCGCTAAAGAACCAATCAAATTTGAAACATACGCCTAAAGAATCTAGGAAGTCAAACCAAACAAAAACAGTAGCTTCCGGACCAAAAACACTAGTTGGTGATGAAATCCAACCTCGTAGGATTCAGTACAGAAATAGCGGGTGGAACAGTTACCCCGGCAACCTGCTTAATGAATAGACTGGACCAAGTTCCTCCACTTTAACCGTCTCGAGTGAAGTGAACCCCCCAGAAAATCCAAGTGAGTCTAGCCGACGTCTGCTCCAGGTACAGTGGGATCTTCCCTCCACCGTCACCTTGGGTAGAATCCTAAGATTATGGCCACTAAGGTTACCAACAGCAACAAATATACCTGTGGGAACAGTCTACACTCCGACAGCACGCAAGGGCAGAGTAACAAGCTCAATCCCCTTACCGGCTCCTTGACAATGGTCAATCCAAGGTTTACCGATAAGTGATCCCCTGGCTCCTCAATTTGAGGTTTACCGTTTTTAATACATGCGTGTCTGGCGTCGTTCCCAACGAGGGAGGATTGATCCCCGCACTGGTTCGGACACGAGCTCGTGCTTCTCCTTTAAGAGGAGCTTTCCCAGAGTATAAATGCAACAACTGGATTTATCCTATCACAAGATAAGCTACTTGTTTGGTTTTGTAGTCTTGGAGAGTTAAATACTCACCTACTCCAAGACACTAGCCTGATCTATATTGGTGCTTCAGAGACCTAGTAAAAGAAAAATTTCTAAGTTAATTTTACTTTAAGTGTTGATTTTATGGCTTTTCTTTAAGACAAAAGGTAGTGGAGATGAAACTGATGATGTGTAGACTCGACTCAAATCCACTAAAAAGATGCACCTAGGATGATTTATACTACTTTCCTTTTCAATGAATTCCCTAGCTAAGAGAGTTGGAGAATGCAAACTTTTGATAAAAGCAACTTTCTTAACAGACGATCAAAGAAACAATCTCTTTATCTTTTCCAAGCATACAACACATGACCACTCATTACTTGCACGAAAATTCCTTTCTCTTTCAAAATACTTCAAATCCTACTTAAAACAAACTTTGCAAAGGAGATGTTTTTGTATTTTTCCTACTTAACGAAGCATATAAAACTAATATAACAAAAGCAATTTCAAAATCTATAAAAATCTATGAAAAACTCACTCAAAAGAAAATCAAAAGGAAATTTACCTAAAAGCAAATCTAAAGAGGCAAAAGCCTACTAAGATGATTCCAGGTTGTTTTACTCGGTCACAATCAAACCAAGGACCAGTTCATGCAGAATCATAAACCAGTCAAAAAACAAAAATCAAACTCTTTTGTTCTTTTTCTTAAGAATGAAATTCACAACTTCATTCAACAAGCTACTTTGAAATTCCACAAAGAGACAACACAAAAGTAGGTTGCTCACACAGGTAGACTTTACGACAGGTCCGACTCCTAAGAAGACTGACAAAACCAGAGAGATCCAAGGTTTCACAACTTCTAAAGTCAAAGTCACTACAGGACCAATGCGAAAATCAAACCCTTAGGCTAGAACTTCTATGAATTTCACTAAAACTCTTGACGTTAACGAAACAAGTTCAGGTGAAGATCTCTGACAGATAACCAGTGGATCTGGGCAATAAAAACTAATGAAAGACAAAATCTAAAGGAAAAAATGGAAAAATGGAAATTTCTCAATTTTTGACAGGGTACGCAGGCAGCTTGTTTTCACAGGTGCGTGCACGCTCTGTCTACAAAGTTGCAGTGCGTACAGGTATGCACTGTGCTCAACTCAGAGGGTGAGTACTACTGAAAAATTAAGAAAAACTAAATTCTAACTTAACTCTAAGCTAGCCCACCCAAATACACAGTCAAACAATCAAAAACCAAAAAAGAAATGACTCTTTTCAGATCAAAGTGTCACTCAAAGGAAAAATCAATCACATCAATGGATTCCCCAATGGAGTCACCAATTTGTCATGCGGAAAGAGTTAATCTTGCGGACAAAACCAACCTCCCTAGAAGCCTAAGACTTTCTAGTGACAAACAAGACAATTAAGAGCAATCCTTCTCTTAACATGCATTTACCATACAAGAAATCAAGTGTTTTAGATCCTACCTGTAGTCCAACGCTGTTGTAGTAGTCCAAGCCTCGTCAATCTAGATGAGCTCCTCCTTCACTTCGAAACCTGCATTCACTAACAATCAAACGATTACATAGCCCCTGAATATCCCATAAAATAAAACATATTCAACATATAGACCAAGCAGTATATGAAACAACTCATTAATAACAAATTGTTGAGAAGAATGGACTTATTTGTATTAATAGGAAACAAAAGAAACCATTACAACCTGAGCCTTGGTGTTGTGCAAGTTCCTCCCAGGGTCCAGCAAGAGTTTTCCTTTACTTTGATAAGCTCACCCACTTCCAAATGAAACAAGAAAGGATGGTAATCTCTCCTCACAGGCTTCTACAAGGAAGTCCTAATTCCAGCAGCATCTACCCTTTGGAATGTTCAGCTTTCAACCTCCCCTCCTCTGGCCCAATGCCTGTATTTATAGTGTTCTAGAGGAAGTTAATCAAGTCCAACATCAATGGGATACTCCCCTTTTTGGATGGGGTAGCTCCTCTCTTGATGGGATAAGTTCCTCTTTCATAGGGATGCATGAACCATCTGGAGGCACTCAATACACGTCAAACAATCTTCTAGAATGCTCTAGAAGTGACCACAAGTAACTTTTTTAAGATGAAACTCATGCCTTTTGACCTTACAGGGGTACGCACCCATCCTTTGGCTTACAGAGCGTACAAGTACGCAGGTACAATGAGTTTGGGATGCGTACACGCAGGCAAGGTAGAGAGAACCTGCGTACCCAGAGATAAACATGTTTTTAAGTGACTTTCTCTCTTTTTGAAGTTTGACATGAAGAGCAGAGGTATGAGGCTTGACAAGGAGGATAATATGACTATTGATGGAGCCATATTAACTGCAGATAGTCATGGTGACAAATTACAGTGTAACAATATCAACAATATTTTCTCCACACACTTCTTATGTTTCATTGTGTTTTGCAACTGCAAGAAAATTGCCCCATTCATTTGATGTGTATAATCGATCTAATCATATTGCACTAGAACATTTCCTAAAATCAACAACAATTACTGTGTCAAAGTGCATGTAAAATATGTGTTGTACTAAAAGTACAATGATGTGTAACATAAGAAACAATGAAATTCCACATTTGGAAAATACATATTTGCAGTCTCTCTTTCCAAATCTATACTTTGTTTATTTACTATTCTACAAATTTACAGAGTTATTGATTTACACACTGTTAGTTTAGTGTTTTACAAATCTACATATTTACTGATTTAGTGAAAATCACACTTGCCACTTGAGGGAAAGCTACATTGTTTATTTTTTGTTTCAGCTTTATTTTTTCTTTGCGCTTTTCAAAGAAATGTGATTCACGATGAGCTTCCTCACCATATTTTCTTATTGGCCTTGATCTTGAAAGATGATTACTTATGTGTAAGGGCATATTAATAGTTAATCAAATCACCATGATCCCTCACATGATCCCTCACACTATAAAGTTAAAGAAGAATTATATACCATTTAAAATTATAACATACTTACAACTCGTGGAGCAATCAATGATTCTTCGATTATTTCACCCATGAGTTAAAATAGTTGTTTTATTTGGTGAGAAGTGACATTAGGAAAGTGGGATGCCAATTGTGTTGTAGTTTCATCATTGAGTGGATTTCTTTTCTTTTCATATTCAACACAAAGTTGACTTCTAATAGTTGAAGGCATGAATCTTCTTCCTTTGAAGTTCTAAGGGTACCTTCTAACCTCATAACAAGCTTGAAAATTTGTGCTCACATGTCGTTTACAAGACGCATTTTTTCATTTTAAAATGTGTTTCTATACACATTAGCAACCCCTCTCCCTCCTCCTCTATTACTATTAAAAATTTTCATTTCCTTGTGCTTATGCTCCATTACTTCATTCCTTAACCTTCCTAAGGTATAAGGATGAATATCCCTAGTCATATCAGAATCATGGACCCCTTGGATATGCATATAATGAATCATCTCATCTCTTAAACAACATGAACATAAACTCAACAACTCACTAGCAAGGAGTCCAATGTTGCATTGATATTTGATCAAAATTTGTATCATGAATGATTCAAAACTACCATGTCGAAATACACTATACAATGAACTTAACATATATTCAAATTGGCATACCTTTCCTCATACAAAGTTTGCATCATCCCATCTAGTCCCTTATTAGTGCAACATGTGGAATTATTTATAACACTTCCACAACCTCACCAACTTTTTATACTTTTCTTCATCTAGCATGCCTTCAATAACCTTCAAACACATGCTTTTTCTATACATCATTACTTAATTTTCTATTAAAGTTACATGAAATTGTGAGACAACTTCACTGATATTCCATCATGAAATCCTCATTTATTGTTCATTAAAGAACTACATAAAAATTGTTACATATTTTAACATCAAGATGGGGTTGGGAAAGGGACAACTAATAGAGCATAATAGATAACGTTAGGATTGTAATTTTGTATCATATTCTCATTGATATATAAAATTACATTTTTTCCATGTAAAAATCTTTTATTAAACCTTTAAAATTCCTTCATGTCGAATGAATATCTTATCTGATGTCAATCCATTTGTTTTCCCATAGTTAACATCATTGTATTCTTGCCTTTTATGATGGTATGGTTCCCCCAGCTTACATGGCACCCCAATGTTTTCCATCTCCTCCCAAATTTGAATAAATTTAGTTTTCTCAATCCCTTTAGTTGGATGAACCTTGTCATAGTCTTATGTAATTCTTTCAATTTCATGAAACATCTTCAAAATAGTTCTAATTCTAGCATGGAAAATAAAATATATAAACTTGGACATTAGGCCCAGAGTTAGCTACAATTGATAGAACATGTTTCATTAGTTTTCAATTAAATAATAAGAACTATTATTTATAAAAAAGAATTAATTGAGAAAGGATGTAACTTTTCATCAGTTGTTCTATTTAAGGGATACTTCTTGATAACAATTAGTTTTCCATTGCATAAGGTTGGTTGAGTGTTTGTAATACATTCATCCAAGTTTTCTTGTCATCGTGTCATTCTTTGTTCCGAATGAGGATTCATCTCCTAATGTCTTAAAAAAGTTAGAATATGAAAGTAAGTGAATATATCAACAAAAAATAAACTCTAAATAAATTTCTAAAGCTTACTAGTAGGAGACATTATAGGAAAGTTCAGCCTAAAATTGGCCTCGTAAGGAAAAATAATAAAATAAGAGTTATGAATTTTGGAGGGAAAATAAGAAAGCTACTTTTTTAATTGTATTTTCTAATTATATCATATTTTTACTTAAATTTCAATTATATACACTCATTGGATGCATAATTAAATTATGCATCCAACAAGTACCCATCATTGGATTCTCAAAAGTATGCATGATGGGTATTCGTTGGATGCAAAATTTAGTTTTGAATCCAACGAATGTCTACACTTGAAATTTGAGAAAACCTATAAGGAGATAAGCCAAACATACAATTAAAAAAAGTGGTTTTTTTCTTTTCCCTCCAAAATATCTACATGTACCTTTTTTAAAATTTAAAAGATTTTGATTGGTTTACATATAATGACATGGAAATTACATGAAAATTTCATGGGAAATTTAGGCTGAAATTTTCTCTAATGTTTGGTGGCATTGCATAAAACATGGAAATAATGAATAGTATCCCAATCTTGGATTTTGGTTTCATATGTAACCATGTCTATAGATTGTTTATGACATACACGCCAAGGACATTAAATATTCCCCATTAGAGAAATATTATTATTGCATACTAAACTGCATATGTCCATTAGATCATGGCACTCAAACAAATCCACATTCACTAACCTTCCATCTCCCATCGGGATACCATATTGTGATAGTTTATTTAACTATTCCATCAAGTTATCCTCATTTGTAGGATGAGAAACATGTGTTAAAACCTATTTGTATTCCTCCTTTCCATCCCATCTCCAATGGCTTACACAAGATATCAAGCCAATATCTTCAATTAACTCAAATAATATCTCAAATACTTTCCCACCTCTATCATAATACACACTAGAATAAATACCAAGTTTGAAATAGACTTATATTATTGTACTACTATTTCTCTTTTCATATGGCTCAACCATGAAGGAATCATATGACTTTACATGCTTCAATTTAAATGCATATGTGAAACTATCGGTTCTTTCCCAACTCATATCAATATCCACAACTTATTTTCTCCACTTTTTCATTTTATCTAAAATTGAAGTACGATTAGCACCCTTGAACACGCCATGACAGTCAATCTGTTTCAAACAATCCAAATCATTATAGGTCATGATTGATTCAATAAATATGGAAACCATATTTCTAGTCTACAATCCTTATAGATCTATTTCATAACAATCAAACTAATTTTTTCAAGTACTCGGTGTTCAATAACATCCTCAATTTTGGACTCTTTACTATAACATTTTCTCATGAAGTGCCCAATTCTAGCAATAATGTCATTTTCTTCTACACCTTAAAGTGACTTCCTAGAGAACCATCTAGCATCTGCGAATATTTAGGTCAGAGATTAGGGAGAAACCCGACGAAGGGGAAAACCCATCCAAATTATTATTTTGTTATATACTCATCCACTACTCAGCTGAGATAGAAAGTACATCCATCACAAGATTCTCCAATGTAGGATGAGAAGTTGGAAAATATATTTGTGAACTAAGCGTAATAAGTCCAGGAGAGAGAGAGAGAGATTTGTTAGCACATCACTATCAAGAGTGACATCATAAGGAGCATCAACATTGTTCATTTTTATCATTCTTCATGGAGTAAGAGAACTATCATCATTTCTCCTAACAACAGATCATTGTATGTTGCATACTAGGTCACTGATACACCAAGGGTCTTGTCCATGTTAATTTTTGTCAAATACTATGATATAGGATCGATATCAAAGTTATTGTCTAGACCAAACTTTTACTATTACTACTATCATACTGTTTATAAGGTCACTGACGTGAAGACTATATCCAAGATACTAATACATCAATGGTTTCTTTCACTATTTAAACAAAAATTTTATAGAGCCACTATCGTAGAGGAAATTCCATACATATAGATAATTATGACATGAGCAATATTTGTATCATTGTATAATAAGAAACATTTTTATCAAAAGAAATATTATCACTACTGTAAGAAATATTATCATTGTTGATCTCACTAAGATATCGATTAAGGCATGTTAGCAAAACATTAATTGGTTAAATGTATTAGGGTTTTTTCCTTCACTGTATTGTGATGAATGACCTTATGCCATGTTATATAAACAATGTCATAGGTCTATAAAATTTTATTTCCATATCCAAGAAAAGTGATACAACCCACATTGGAGGAATATGTCTCACAATAAATATATTATAAGTCACCATTAGATAGTCACATAGTCACATAGGAGATTATTTCACCATTATATAAACGTACTGCCATAGAGACGAGACATGATACCACAAATATGAGACACAATACTATAGTAATAAGATACAACCCACAATGGTAAAATACATCACACAATAAAGAGAAATGACCCGCAATGAAGAGATGTGACTCATTATGAAGAGATACAACCCACAATAGAGAGATATGACCCATAATGATGAAATACGAACCATAATATAATTGTATCGAACCACAAATTTTTTTTAATGAGCCACGACGAAGGTAATAGAGCCACATGTACAGTGAAAGTGAGAGTCATGATGATTATATAAAGAGAGCCACAACGTTGTGATGCAAGCTATAGAACTATGTTGATGAACTATGCCCAATTCCAATGTACCAATGCATGTGTTGGGAGAAAGTCAACAAATTAATAATTCAAAAAATGAGGAGAATATGTGCCACAGAATTTATGTGAATTAGCCTAAAAGGGATTTTTTCCAAACATATGGTTATGTATATTTTGATCAATAATATATTTTTTATATAAGTGGTGAAGTGCCTTATCATGATAAGTTGACTTTGGTATTGGAGAGAAGATTTAAATTCAATTTTCCATTTAAATATATTTTCACATAATTGTAAATTTCTTGCCTAATAAAATAATGATAATAATATTTCTTTATCTATTTGAATTCTTCATTGACCATTATAAACACTTTCGATGGGCTTTCAATGGGCTTTCCTTCGGGCTAAGGGTTTCCCTTAAGGGAAATTCATCTAGAAGCTACCTAACTTTCAATAATCTTGAGCAATTTTTAAGACTCAGTATGTATTCCCTCAAGTGATTGTTGGGTGCATCCAAACTTGGCCTAGATTTTGGTAAAGACTCCACATTTTATGGAATGAAATGCATAGTAGACTATGCAACAAGTGCAAAGTGGACTGCACAGTGGAGAATTTTGAATATACCGCATGGTGTAAGGGCTTTGGGGTGGGTTGAAGCCCCTCCTTTTTGTAAAAGTGCACAACTTTGTAAGGGATCAATGGCTTTTGGACCATAGTTTCTTTTTTAGGGAGTCCATGGTTTTGAACCAAGGTATTTTGATGATGTAGCCCTACAATGTAATTGTATATATAGGGTAAAATAATAATAGAATCATGTTTAGATCCATATCAGAGTTATGGGTGAATTATTTTGATCTGTGATTTGGTAGAAAAATCAAGGCTATGTAGCTGAGTGCACAGATAGCCTACAACTTAGTGTGCATGCCAATAACCATTTGTTGATTTAAAGATTTATTATATTAAGAAACAGTTCTTGTGGATGTAGCCCTACACTAGGGTGAACCATGGAAATTTGGTGTTTAATGTGTATATTTTCTTATTATTTGTTGTAGAGTAACATTTATTACTGTTGCATTTTACTTTAGCACAATGATGATTTATATGGCATGTTTAAGTGATCAATCTAATGCGGTGAAGTGATTTATAAGTACTAGGAATAAGATAACATAATAATACCACATATCCTAATCCTTCAAGGTTGTAGAAAATTGGTTTTGTATCCTCCCATACTCACTTTCGGTGAGATTGGCTTTGCTTGCAGGTCGTTGTTGAAAGGGCCAATGATTGAGGGTTTTGTTGGTGTGTAGGTTAGATTGAGCTTAGGTCCGCCCAAACCAAGCCAACAAATGTTTTTTTTGTCGGGACCGAGATCTATTTAAAGGATATATGAATGTGGTACTTGTCGAAGAGATTCAAGACTAGATAGACTTGAAAGAGTGAGAATTTTCAAATCAAGAAAATAGAAACCCTCATCTAATATCTGAAGCTTGGTTACAAAAGTATATTTGTATAGATCAAAATGAAATTTTCTTTGCTTCATTTCTTGTCAAGATGTAAAAGTGGATATCGAGGTTGACTAAAAGGATGAGCTATTTTAAACATGAGAACCTATGGTGTGGAATCCTGAACTAATATAGTGACTCAAGAGCACTGGAAATAGGATTTCAAGGGTTGTCGGTTTTTGGATTGATAACATCTTGGGAGGATTCATTATTGAGTTCATTGTAGACTCGACTAGTCCTATAGTGAAGTGGAATAATGATTTTTCAAAGGACGACGAGGTAAGTATTTAAAATATCTGAAACTTTGGATTAATATGCTTTTGTGTGAAAAGGGAGTTTTAGAAATGCAATCAGATTGTTATTTTAATTATGTTTGGAATAAGAGAGAATAAATATGAGCAAGAGGTTGAAGTAACGTAAAGTGGAAAGATATATAGAGTAACCTGAAAGAGATCTCATGGACAAGACCTGAATACCTTTATAGAGAATGATTATAATCCTCTTTTAAGTGAATCTGAAAATGAAAGAGAAGAAATCCTCCCTCATAACCGCTAAGTACCTTCACAATATTCACCCTTCCATCCTGAGAGTTCATAGAATCCAGAATCTAGTAATAACCAGGGTGTTTTTAGCTTTCCCCCTCCCCCTTCCCCTCAGTCTACCCCTCTACCCCCCATACCCCTCCCTTACTCCTCCCCCTACTCTTCCCCTACCCCCCCAAGAACAAGTATGGATGACGATATTAAGTTACCCATTTTCAAAGGAACTGGAATGGAGGATCCAAAACAATTTTGGCTTTTATGTGAAGCTGTATGGACAATGAAGCATATCAATGATGAGAATATAAAGAAAGTGAAGCTCGTTAGAATATTTGGAGTTAAAGCATTGACATGGTATATGAAGTATTCAAATTATCATCACATAACGTTTGCAGATATTAAAACAACACTTATAAGAGAGTATAAGAAACCAAATTCTGAATCACAATCCATCACCGAGTTGAAAGAGATCAAATAGAAACCTATTGAGTCTATTTGGGAGTTTGATCGGAGATTTAAGGTTTTATTAGATCAAGTAATCTTTGACGTAGCACTGTAGCAACATCAAGAATGGTTTTGCCCACGGGGCTTTGGATTGACGGTGAATGGGTACCTTGTTAAGGCACTCCTTGCGATAGGTCACCGTTTCAAATCCCCCGTGGGTACTTAGGTTAGTCTTAACATAGAAAAAAACATCAAGAATGGTTTATAGTTGCGCTGCTACCCCATATCATATTTCGATTGATGCAACAAAAGGTAGAAAGTCAATCTGAAGCTCTACAGATTGCGATGAAATTGGAAGCTTCACCTATAACATAAAATAATGCAAGAATGCAACAAATTTAGAATAAGCTAGCAAACCTAACCCTATAGATACAAGACATCAAGAAAATCAAATAAGTTAGAGAAGAAGTATGGTGTGCAAAGTGTAGATTGGAGGGAAGTTCTAAAGAGCAGTTCCTTATCTTCATAAATTACATGGCTGGTGGGGCACCAAATCCCTTGAATGCAGGATCCAGCCTGTGGTGAGAAATATGTAAGACTAGAGGCCAACATCATTCAGAAGTCTTTTACTTTTTACCTAAATATGTACAAACTCCAAGGAATCTATATTGCAAATTATGTAATTCAGTAGGACATGATGAGAATAATTGTGGGGCTTACGAACTAATGATGAAGCTCAGTGTTGACGCTTATAGAATGCAAGAATAATAACATGGACATGAGAAAAATGGAAATAATGGTGGTCAAGTAGGTTACTAAGGAACAGGTTGATGTGGTGGAGCTGGTCGAGGATGTGGACAGATCATTCTTTATAACTATGGTTAGCCAGGTCATTTTGCAAGAGACTACTAGAATCACACAATGACATTATAAATTCTTTGACCATGTAATTGAGGAATTTCATGTACTTATGGCGAATATGTAAGAAAAAATAAATCAGGAACCGACACAGAATATTCAAATGATGATTGTTGAAAGGAGGAGCGGTGAACCTCGAATTTGTATTGGCACTAGAAGTGGAGTTGCAACCGATAGTGATAAGAAGATGAAAAGAAATAATCTGAAAGTCCATGGGTCAGAAATATTGTTGAGAAAGTTCTCATTTTTTATGTCCATAAAGAAAAATAAATATCTATGGAAGGAAAGAAATTTTTTATGGATGATGGAGCTTTGACCTCTAGTGCACAGCCAATGCCCGATCACAAAATTAATTATGATGTGTCATCAACTTTGACACAGGACCAAACTCCGACACAAGATCGAGCTCTGACACAATACCAAGATTCAACAAGCCAAGTAGGCATTTTAAAATATTTTATGTAGACTTGAATGAAACTATTAAGAGATCAAAAGGTTGTAGAAGGGCCTCAGTAGTTCATAGATTCTCATGCACCCAAAGAAACACCATGAAATGAGATGCGCACAGTCAATATTTTTCATCGACATAAGAGAACCGGAAGAGAGATGAGGCTTAATGTGCAAATAGGAGAGTATTAGATGGATCAAATTATTCTAGATCTGGGATCTGATGCTAATGTCTTGAAAAACAAAACATGGGAATTAATGGGTAAGCTGAATCTACAGTGGTCACCTATTTAGTTAAGGATGGAAAATCTTCCCTTTAAGAAGACTACCAGGTGTCATAGTGGATATTGGATGACTTCGCACTACCTTTGATTTTGAAGTAATAAAGATCGTCAATGACAATAACCCTTATCCTACAATTCCTGGAATTGATTAAGTATTTGACAATATGGCCATAATTAATCTGAAGAAGAGACATATGATATTTGAAAGAAAAAAATATGAGAGTAATTGTTCCCTTGGATCGATTAGAAGGAGTTACAGAATCATTCAAAGAAGAATAGTGCGCAACTAACATAGATAATATCTATCAAATGATAGCAAAGGAAAAGGACTTTGCTAACCCTACTTCAGAAGGAAAGTTGAGTTGGGATCGTGATATTTCTTGTACCTTAGACTCAAAAGAAGAGTTGGAGAACTGGCAGAATAGGTTGCATGATGTATCGACAAGGTGATGTGCAAGAATTACCAAATCAATTCAATGTATGATATCTGAGGTATGTAAGGTTCCTTCTTATGATGGCTTAGGTTATTAAAATACTTTTCTTAATGATTATGAAGAACAAATTCCAGAAAATCAAAGGTTTTCAGCCTTGGATATAGCCCTAAAAGCTACCCCTGCTAGATGGTGGAACGCACACAAGAATAATGTAGGAGGTTGGAAAGAATGTGAAGTACTGATGGGGATAAGGTTTGGATGGATAGAGATGGAGATGGAGATAAAATATGATGATGAAACTAGTCCTAGGAATCATATCCAGCCATGCACTACATCATCGAAAGAGATTCCACAACAAAGAATGGGTACATGGATTCATTCATACATTAGAGTCAATCCCTAAGAATAGTCACCTAGAAAGAGAGCTTTAACATGGTACTATGAACTGGGAAGACATGGTCTCTGGTTTCATATTAGCATTCAACTTTGAGGATGATTTCCCATACATAGATTTGGCCCTCCAGATAATCAAAAAGAGGATCTTTGACAATGTAACACCACTAACATGGTAACAACCTGATTTGGTTGCGCAGATACAAAATGCGCTCCAGTGCTATAACCTCACTACATATCAAGAAGAAGATCCTTGCAACATCAACATAGCAGAGTCAAAAGGATATCATGAAATAACTAAACCTAAGCTATAGATACCAGATATAATGAAGCCACTTAAGACGAAGAAGGTGAACATAGGATTAGAGAAGGAACCCAAGTTTGCAACAATAGGAGACTACTGGGATGAGGAGACAGTCAGTAAAGTTATAGAGTTACTTCATGAGTATCAAGAATTATTTCCCACCAAGTTTTCAGAGATGAAGGGTATAATATGATATCTAAGAGTCATGAAGATTCCCCTTAAGCTTGATGTGAAGCCAGACAAACAAAAACCTTATAGGCTGATCCCAAAGTATAAGGAGAAATTGAAAGTAGATCTTGATAAGATGATAGTAGTAGGAATTATTAAACATGTAGAAGAATCAAAATGGGTGAGTCCTGTGGTGGTGCAAGAGAAGAAGACTCAAGCAGAAATTTGGATTTGTGTTTATTTGAGAAAGTTGAATGATGCATGTTTACATGATCCCTTCCCTTTCCCTTTCACAGATGAAGTGTTAGACAATTTAGGAGGCTAGGAAGCTTACTCATTTATAGATGGATTCTCAGGTTATCATCAATTTAGGATTGCACCTGAACATAGGCATAAGACCACATTTGTAACCAAATGAGGCTCATATCAATACACAGTAATGCCTTTTGGATTAAAAAATGCCCCTTCTATATTTTCTAGGGTGGTGGTTACAACTTTTAAGGAATACATCCACAAGTTTTTAGAGGTATATTTTTATGATTGGACAGTATTTGGATTATTGAGAAAACATGTTGAAAGTTCAAGACTTATGCTCGACACATGTAGACAATATTAGATCTCTTAGAACCTAAAGAAGTGTATATTTTGTGTACCTTTTGGCATATTGTATTGTCTGTAAGAAAGGAATAATGGTGGACCCTGCTAATATTGTTATCATCATGAACTTACCTCAACCTAAGATCGTAAGATGTCTTTAGACTACGTTGGGATATACTAGGTATTATAGGAAGTTCATCAAGGGTATGCTCAAATCGCTGCACCTATGGAGAAGTTGTTGAAGAAGGATGTAAATTTTTAGTGGAATGAAGAATGTCAGAAGCCACAACATATTGAAAGAAAAAATGGTAGCTAAACCTATACTATTATTTCCTGATTGGAATAAGGAATTCCATGTCCATGTGGATGCCTCTTGTATAGCTTTAGGAGTGGTAATAACACAAATTGGTGAAGGAGAGATTGATCATCCTATAGATTTTGCAAGTAGAAAGCTATCTAAAGAAAAAAGTAACTACCCCACTACATAAAGGGAACAACTGGCCATGGTATACGCTTTGCAAAAGTTTAGACACTATTTTCTGGGGTCACACTTTGAAATGTTTATAGATCATTATGCACTAAATTATTTGGTTAATAAACCTATCTTAGGAGGAAATATTTGTAGATGGTTACTGTTATTCCAGGAATATGACTTTGAAATCATTATTAAACTAGGGAGACTAAATGCAGGACCGGACCATCTGTTAAGACTAGAAATAGGGGAAGAACCAAATAGGATAAAGGATAATCTCCCTGATGCATAGTTATTTGCAATTAGAGTTTAAGATGACCATTTCAAAGATATCATTCAGTTTTTGACCGCATGAATGGCTCCTTCAGAGTATACTATGCAATAAAAGAAAGAATTAGTGGTTAAGGAAGCTTACTTTTCATTAATAGCAGGATAGTTATATAAGATGGGACTAGATGAGGTACTACACAAATATGCTCATAAACATGAAAGACAAATTATTCTAGTGCAGACTCATGGGGGCGCAATTGGTGGAAACTATGCAGGAAAAGATACTACGCAAAATATTTTGAGAACATGATTATGGTGGCCTACACTACATAAAGATGCGAACGACTATTGTCAAGCATGTGATGTGTGTCAAAGAATAGGGAAGCCTTCGAGAAGAGGTGAGATACCATTGGTACAAAAAGTTACATTGCATGCCTTTGATAAGAGGGCCATTGATTTTGTTGGACCCATCAACCCACCTGAAAAGAGGACAGGTACAGGGTACATACGTACAATGAATGATTACTAGACAAGATGGGTCGAGGCACAACTAGTAAGTGGTTGTAGTGTAGCAACTGTTGTGAAGTTTATTTTTGAGTACATATTGTCTATATTTGGATGTCCAAAGATTTTGATGAGTGACCAAAGTTCACATTTCCTAAATAAGACTATTGAAGAATTGACTGAGGAGTTCCAAGTTTATCATCAAAAGAGTACCCCTTATCATCCTCGGACCAATGGAATAGTAGAAGTATTTAATAAGATTTTGGAGAATGCACTTACTAGGGTATGCAATTTGAATAGAGATGATGGGGACCTTAGAACTCTAGGAGTATTATGGGCTTATAGGACCACATGTAAAACGTTAATAGGTCATACACCCTTTAGGTTAGTTCATGGGCAAGAAGTTGTGATTCCCATGGAATGCATTATGCCTAACTTGAGGATTGCATCTTTTAAGAATATGGCAGACCCTGATATAATGGAGGAAAGAATATCGCAATTGCTTGCTTTGGAGGAAGATAGATTTATAGCACGATTCCATTAGAAGGTATAGAAAGCAAGAGAAAAGGGCTAGCATGAAAGACATATTAATAAAATGAACTTCCAGGTAGGAGACCTTGTTCTGCTTCATGATAGTAGGTTTGTAATATTTCCAAGAAAATTCAAGATGCATTGGTTGGTCCCATACATTATCACACATATTACTGCTGGAGGCACAGTTCAAATAGAAAAGATAAATGGAGAATTGGTTCAAGGAAGAGTAAATGGGTGTAGGTTGAAGTTGTACAGGGACAACCCTGCCCCTATAGCATCGCTCTAAAGAAACAAGAAGAGTCTTAGTGCCACCTATAGTTGGAAGTGGACACTGGACTATAAACTATGCTACAGAAAGGGATTTGGCGTAGGAGTGTCGATGTAATAGGGGTTGCTCGCTACAATGAGGGATGCGTTGAAGTTTGCCGGAAAAATATGACCATTAAAAGGGAATTTGTTGGTGAAACACGTGGAAATATGTGTTTATGAGGACAGATTGACTGGATCTAGTGATAGATATGGAAGTAATGAACAAAATCTAAGATAATGATGGGGTTAGAAACTCAAATTTGTTATAAAAAGTTGCATCTCACCCAGATTTGGAACTTTTCTGTCCCGAGAGTTTGAATATTACTATTGCAAAGAAGTTGTAGAAAACTTAGCATGAATTCCCTGACGCATGAACAATTTATGCATATATTTAATGAGAATGGCTTAGCTAGAGCTATGGAAGCAACATCAGTTGATATGGCCGTGGAAGCATCATCACCTACAGTAGAATCATCATGCATGCAATGGAAATCTTCACAAAAGAAAATGACCAAAGAGAAAAGAATGAAGAATAAACAACAAAAAAGACCTGTTTAGCCTTAGAAAGAGCCCAAACAAGTGAGAGATATTGAAGAAGAAGCAGAGCAAGTGCAAATGGAAATGGATGGCAAATCATTTCCATCGCCTCTCCCACCATATATTCAACCAAGAAAATCATATCAAAAACTAGTGAAAGAGTCGAAGGACACAAAGTATGGCACCTTCACACCTTTATTACCGGAGCCAGTGTGATTTACTGGAGAAACCCTTGGGAATATTCCACAACTAAAGTTCGCAAACTATGATTTCAATGACATAAAGAAATATATACAGTTCACACCAGACAGATACCTAAAACAAGTACACTACCCTGAGAGTGGTGTGACAAGGTTAGAACCGTAGGAGTGGGTGGCTGGATTGGCGCAATTGGGCTTGATGAATATGTTAAATGTGTCACACTTTGATAGAAGTGAAGGAAGCACAACTTGTGTAAGACACTTTCTCATGCTAGTGCATGATGGATGCTTGTGGATGGCAAAGAAGATCCCTATCAACCCAAAGGTAATATGGAGAATCACAAGACTACCTTATCAAGTGTTGGACCCTACAAAGGAGTTTGTTAAGAAAGATTAGGATAGAGCCATAGTAGAAAACATGAAGAAAATGTTTGGATTGATAAAAGGGAAGTGAGGTTATGATATCAACTTTATTAATGACCATGGAGTTCACTTTACAACACATATATTGGCTAGAAACATCATGAGGAAGTGTCGGGCTAATGAAGTCCTTGCACCGCTAGTTTCATGAACTGTGCAGTGCGCTAATGGGGTTCAATTTAACTGGGTTGCATATCTTTTCCAAGAGTTTCTAGATGACTGCTATGAGGCTTAGGAGAAAGGTACTCCATTTCATAATGCATGGTCAATTTTGATAATTGTGATTCTTGGATGGAGATATTCGAAAGATTCATGGTTCCCTCTGATAGCCTAAGATGTTTGTGAAGTCATCGGTATGCCTCGTTGTGGTATACCACTAAACCAACATGATCACAGGATAACTGAATGTTTTTTTATATTATAATAGATGGAATTACACATGTTGGTGAACTAGCACCCTCTCCTTTCAATGAGCCTATAAAATAATTATAGCAATGTCATGAAGTTTAAGGCCGATTTCAATAGAATTTACATATAGGCTAGTAGGGACACAAGGAAGAAAAGGAATCCCCTGCCATATTTAATGAGAGAATACGATCTCATAGCACAGATATAATAGTGGCACGGGGAGTGAATGACTACGTTAGAGACATGGACATAGGATATTCTAATAGAGGAGGACACGACGTAGCATGGGGAATCTAGTGGGAAGTATAAGGATGAGCTAGAATCTGGACAAGAGGAGATATACAATGAGGGTCACCAGGATCCTCCTAAAGGTGATAAGAAAAACAAAGAGTCTAAAATACAAAGACAGACAAAGCTGTCATGGAGAAGAGGAAGGCATGCACTGAAGCTACCACAAGAACCAAAAAGAAGAAGAAGGTAGACAAAACAAGGGATATAACACTAGTGGTCCTCACTCATGGGGACTTGGATCATATTGAGGATAGAATTTAGGAAGAAATGATGGAATCATGGAACAATTTAGAGGATCACTACAACACACTTCTAACAAGTTTTGAGGACTGCATTACAAAACTAAAGGTATTGACACAGATAGTCAGACAACCAGTGTAGGAAGAGGAGAAGCTTGATGAGGAAAGACTAGTATAGCCTACACCTACAGCATAGATAACATCGATACCTGTTGGGACCCTGTAGTTTGAATCCACTGAGGTGCAACATCAGGAGGTACATGAACATGAACATCACAGAAGTACCACTTCAAAGATTAAACAAGTTGCATCTGAAGATCATAGATGAATTGAAGTTGTGAAAACAACACACTTCATAGTCAAACATCTAGGTAGAGAGAGAGCGATCTTCACTGCAGCAGAAGCTTGATTAGGTGATCTGAGAGAGGGATCAAGAAGTACAACAACAACAAAAGCTGAAGGAGGTCATAATAGTAACATGTAGTGAGATTCTGGACATTGTGTTCCGAGAAGAGGAACTAGTGGGGGAGAAGGTCGCGAAGCTCGGCCTTGTAGTAAAAAGATACAAAATAAGATTGTAGAATTGAAATTTACATATGAAATAAATATCAATGAGCTACAAATGAACCTACAACCAACCACACCACAGGAAGTGCGAGAGCAGAGGGAGGCCGACCTAAAGGCTACAATGGTCAGCATATCTGCAACAGTGATAGATTATGGGAAGTTATTATATGAGAGCTTATAGATTTAGACTTCACTGCAAGAAGATCCAAATGAGTTGAAGCTACAAGAGGATATTCATAGAAAGCAATATTATTTGGAGGAGATCCAGAGAATTGTAAGAACCTTACCAATCTCATAGAAGCTCGCAAAGATCAATGAGGGAAATGCCCCCAAAAGAAGATAAAGGAGCTGAGGAAGGAAGAGAAGAATGTAATAGAGAGAACTCAGTCATGGCAAGATGAGGCTCTCCAACTATCCAAAGAAATAGATGAGAATATTCAAGAGCTTTGACAAAGAGAGACAAAAATGAAGCAGAAAGCTAAAAAACCTGCAAAAGAAGCACTTCTGGAGGAAGTGTGCAGTGAAGAGAAGCAGGTCATAGACATTCTGCAGTAGTTCAATAGTGCCTACAATAGAATTGTAGTGAATATCAGAGGCAAATTGGATGAGTGAATTAGGATGAGTCACATGTGAGTGTTGGGGGCCTATTGGGTGCAGCCCAACCTGGCCTAGATTTTCGTAAAGACTCTGCATTTGTGGAGTGGAGTGCACAACAGAACCCAAAGTGGACCACATAGTGGAGAATTTTTATTGTACCACATGGTGTAAGGGCTTTGGGGTGGGTCAAAGCGAATCCTTTTAGTAAAAGCACACAACTATGTAATGGATCAATGGTTTTGGGACCATAGTTGATTATTTTAGGGAGTCCATGGTATTTGAACCATGGTATTTTGATGAAGTAACCCTACAATGTAATAGTATATATAAGGTAAATTAATAATAAGAGAATCATATTTAGATCGAGATTAGGGTTATGGGTGAATTATTGTGATCTTTAACCTAGTAGAGAGGTCGAGGCTCTGCAGCTTAGTGCACAGGCCAAGAACTGTTTGTTGATTCAAAGATTTATTATATTAATAAATATTTCTTGTGGGCGTAGCCCTACACTGGGGTGAACCACCGTAAATTGGTGTTTTATGTGTATATTTTATTATTATCTATTGTAGAGTACCAGTTATTATAGTTTCTTTTTACTTCAACACGATGATGGTTTATATGGCATGTTTAAGTGATTAATCTAATGCCGTGAAGTGATTTATAATTACTAAGAATAGGATAACATAATAATACCACATTTGTTAATCCTTCAATGCTACATAAACCTGTTTCTGCATCCTCCCATAGTCACTTCAGGCGAGACTCTGATCTTCTTGCAAGTCATTACCGAAAGAGTCAATGATTGAGGGTTTTGTTGGTGTGCAGTATAGATTGAACCTGGGTTAGCTCAAACCAAGCCAACAATGATTTCTTAGTGACCTTATAATATAATGTGTAGTTTTATATATTGAACAACCTTTAGGGATTTCTCCTAAATCTTGTTCATTTGAAGAGTTTGTATTTCCTGTTGGTGCATTTCTATCTATTTGATCATGAAATGTGTTCGTTCTTTCCATTGTTTCATGACTTGTAGTTGGACTTACATTCTTGATGGATGGTCGTTGAAATTGTTGTCCACTGGGTAGGACTGCAATTTCATTCCCTTCAATAGTTGTTATAGACAAAGGTTTCCTTGGTTGTTCAACAAAATTTTTGTTTTCAACAATTTTCTTACATAGCTAACATTGAGTTTCAACATCTTCTAAATTTTGATCTACAAATGCATTATTGCATGTTGCTTAATTTAAATTTATGAAATTATTTTGTGGTATGGAGTTTTGATCTACAAATGCTTGATGTTGCTGATGGGAAATATGGTTCGCAACTCATTTACCTCTAGCAAAAGTGAATTGAAGGACAATGTTATGTGGTCCCATAATTCAAATATTAGGCATTCAATTTCTTTGCATCAACCTCTTTTTCAATGAAAATTTTGTTGAGATTGTTGGTTTGAATGATCCATTCATGCATTCAAGTAATAATTCAGCAGATGTTATGGATGTATTATCTGCAAAGGATTATAGGGTTTTATTTGTAGTGACTGAGGAGTCAATTTCTAAATTGTTGGGTCTATTTGGGTCTCTAGTGAATTCCACATATCCTACAATTGTCATAGTTGACGAAGAATAAGTTAGTTTCCAAATTCAAATATTGTCTATCTCTACAATATCAATAGAGGAATTTTCTTTCCCAATATGTGTACCTATCCAATTCTCAAAGCCATTTATTATAACCATTTCATAGCAGGGTTCATCTTGCATTTTTATCAAACTAAGGTGAAATCTTATGAATACAAGGCAACCTTTAGGTGCTTTCTCTCAATAGGCACTTTTTAGCCCAAATTGAAAAACAACATGTATAGTGAGGTGGAAAATAGTGGAAAACACCATTTCCAAATGAAAACAATTAGAAAGAAGAAATAATGAGGGTATGACATGCATTTTTATGACATGGGTAAAGCTGGTTTAAAAACTGAGAAATTATCATTTTGTCAAATCCATTTTAAGAAACTGAGACAGAATTTGACGAATATGAAAGAAGTTTTGTCACAAATACATTTGTATTTAGCCCCAAAGACTTATTTCTAATTAATGTCATTTTTACAATATTTAACGGCATTTTTTGGAGCCCATTTTTGTACATTTCCACCCTATTCTTGACAGAACAACACAGGACCTTGAGTCATTAGTTTTGAATTTTAACCAAGAGACTTACAAATTATGCACACTTATAAATAAATAATTCTTTCAAACTAGGTGTATAATGAGGCGGAAAATAATATAAAACGCCATTTTTGGTTGAAATCACTTAGAAAGAAGGAAGAATGAGGATATGGTGACAATTTTCCTGAGTTGTTTAGAACTGTATAAAAACTGAGACATTGTCATTTTGTCTAATCAATTGCAATAAACTAACATAGAATTTGAGGAGTGTGAAAGAGGATTTTGTCACAAATACATATATCATCAGCCCTATAGTCTTATTTCTAATTAATGACATTTTTACAGGCTTCAACAAGAATTTTTCTAGGCCCGATTTTGTACATTTGCACTTTGTTCTTTACATAACAATTCAATAAATTAAGTCATTGGTTTTGAATTTTGACCAAGAGACTTACAATTTATGCAAAAGTGTAAATAAAGAATTCATTCAAACAAGGTGCATAGTGAGGTGGGAAATAATAAAACACACCAGTTGCAACTGAAATCACTTAGAAATAAGGAATAATGAGGGTATGATGGGCATCTTTCTAAGATGGGTAAAACTAGTTTAAAAACTAAGAAATTGTCACCTTGTGAAATCAATAACAAGAAACTAACACATAATTTGAGGAATGTGAAAGAGGTTTTTGTCACAACCGCATAGGTCTTTAGCCCCATATTCTTATTTCCAATTGATGACATTTTTACAGTCTTTGGTGGGTAATTTTCTAAGCCTGCTTTTGTACATTTGCACTATGTTCTTGACAGAAAATTTGAACTTAAGTCATTAGTTTTGAAGTTTGAGCAAGAGACTTACAAATTGTGCACAAGTTTAAATAAATCATTCATTCAAACTAGGTGTATATTGAGGTGGAAAATATTAGAACAAACCATTTTCAACTGATATCACTCAAATATAAGGGAGAATGAGGGTATGTCGGGCATTTTTCTGATATGGTTAAAAACTGGTTTAAAAACTGAGAAATTGTCATTTTGTCAAATCAATTACAAGAAATTGGCATAGAATTTGAGGAATGTGAAAGAGGTTTTTTTTTCAAAAATGCATATGAATTTAGCCCCATATTCTTATTTCCAATTAATTACATCTGTACATTCTTCGATGGGAATTTTTCTAGTTCCAGTTTTGTACATTTGCACTGTGTTCTTGACAGAACAATTCAAGAACTTAAGTCATTAGTTTTGAATTTTGACCAAGAGACTTACAATTTTTTCACAAGTGTAAATAAATCATTCATTCAAACTAGGTTTATAGTGAGGTGGAAAATAGTAGAACACACCATTTGCAACTGAAATCACTCAGAAAGAAGGAACAATGAGGGTATGGCAAGCATTTTTCTGAGTTGTTTAGAACTGATTTAAAAATGGAGAAATTGTCGTGTCAAATCAATTACAAGAAGCAAAGACAGGAATTGAGGAATGTGAAAGAGGTTTTTGTCAGAAATACATCTATCTTTAGCCCCATAGGCTCATTTCCAATTAATGATTTATGTACAGTCATAGGCGGGAATTTTTCTAAGCCTAATTTTGTACATTTTCACTATGTTCATGACAGAACAATTCAAGAACTTAAGTCATTCGGTTTGAATTTTGACCAAGAGACTTATAATTTATGTACTAGTGTAAATAAATCATATGTTCAAACCACATGTATAGTGATGTGGAAAATAGTAGAACACACCATTTTCAACTAAAATCTCTTAGAACGAAAGATGAATGAGGGTATGACAAGCATTTTTTTGAGATGGGTAAAAATCAGTTTAAAAACTGAGAAATGGTCATTTTGTCAAATAAATTGCAAGAAATTAACGTAGAATTTAAGGGCTGTAAAAGAAGTTTTTGTCACAAATGCATTCATCTTCATCCCCATAGGCTTAATTCCAGTTATTAACATATGTACATTCTTCAACAGGCATTTTTCTAAGGCCAATTTTGTACATTTGCACCTTGTTATTTATTCAACAATTTAAGAACATCATAACTTTAGAATTTTGACCACGAGACTTACAAATTGTACACAAGTGTAAATAAATCATTCATTCAAACTAGGTGTATAGTGAGGTGGAAAAGAGTGGTAAACACCATTTGAAACTGAAATCACTTAGAAAGAAGGACGAATGAAGGTATGGCAAGCATTTTTTTGAGGTGGGTAAAATTGGTTTAATAGCTATGAAATTGTCATTTTGTCAAATCAATTGCAATAAACTATCATAGAATTTGAGGAATGTGAAGGAGGTTTTGTCACAAATTCATTTTTCTTCAACCCCATAGGCTTATTTCCAATTACTAACATATGTACAGTCTTTAGTGGTAATTTCTCTAAGCCCATTTTTGTTTGTTTGCACTATGTTCTTGATAGAACAATTCAAGGACTTAAGTCATTGGTTTTGAATTAGACCAAAAGACTTACAAATTTTTCACAAGTGTAATAAATCATTGATTCAAACCATGTGTATAGTGACATGGAAAATAGTAGAGCACACCATTTACAACTAAAATCATGCAAAAAGAAAAAAGAATGAGGATATTGTGGACATTTTTCTGAGTTGTTTAGAGCTAGTTTTAATGAGAAATTGTCATTTTGTTAATCAATTGTAGGAAGTAACATGGAATTTGAGGAATGTGAAAGAGGTTTTTGTTACAAATGCATATGTATTCAACCCCATTAGATTATTTCTAATTAATGGAATTTGTATAGTCTTCAACAAACATTTTTCTAAGCCCAGTTTTCTACATTTTCATTTCGTTATTGACATATTAATGCAAGAACTTAAGTCATTAGTTTTTAATTTTAACCAACAGAATTACAATTTGTGCACAAGTGTAAACAAATATTTCATTCAAACTAGGTGTATAGTGAGGTGGAAAACAATAGAACACACAATTTGTAACTGAAATCTTTCAGAAAGAATGGAGAATGAGGGTATGGTGGGATTTTTTTTGAGATGGGTAAAAAATGGTTTAAAAACTAAGAAATTTTCATTTTTTCAAATAAATTGCAAGAAATTAACACATAATTTGAGGAATGTGAAAGATATTTTTCTCACAAATGCATCTATCTTTATCCTCGTATGCTTATTTCCAATTAAGGGCATTTGTACAGTCTTTGGTTGGAATTTTCTAAGCCTGAATTGTACATTTTCAATTTGTTCTTAACACAACAATTTAAGAACTTAAGTCATTAATTTTGAATTTTGACCAAGAGACTTAAGAAGGAAGGATGAGGGTATGGCAAACATTTTTTGTAGTTGGGTAAAACTTGTTTAAAAACTGGGAAATTGTCATTTTGTATAGAATAATGTGAAATAGTTTAAAAACATAATTTCAGTAATGTGAAAGAGTATTTTTTCACAAATGCATCTGTCTTAAGCTCCATGGGCTTATTTCCAATTAATGACGTATGTACAAAAATTTGGTGGATATTTTTCTAAGCTGCTTTTTGTACATTTGCACTCTATTCTTGATAGAAAAACTCAATAACTTAAGTCAATAGTTTTTAATTTTGATCAAGAGACTTACAATTTGTGAATAAGTGTAAATAAAGCATTCATACATATATGATCACGAAATTTGTGCATGCATTTGTTTATTTATGGCTTGCATTTTACACCAAATGTCAAGGATTATGAAGTATACATGGAATTTCCCTTCTATATGTTTCGGAGCATAAGGAGAACTAGGAATGATAGGATATTTAATGATGTGGTGCCTGATGTGAGGGACACTTGCCTGAAGGCCTCGGCATATTTATGGGAGATTGGTTCAGTTAACGAAAAATTTACTAGTAGTTATTGTTGAGGTTTCTAAGTTTAACAATTAGAAACCCTTAACGTACTTTCTGATTTATTCCTTCCTAATTGTTCTGATTAATTAACAAGTTATTTGCCATGTAAATACTGAAAATAAACATAAGTACATACATTACAGATCATCAACTAAAGGAAACAGAAACAAGCACACAAATGACATCGTTATTTTTGGGCTAATGTCCCAAAAAAAACCTAATGCGGGAAAACGATGCAGCTATCTGAGGGTTTGATTTATTAAGAAGTTTTAGAATACAATATGGGTGCCAAATCTGGCTCACCCAACAGAGAAAATATATCGGCATTAGTATCTCTCCTTCAGAGGCAGATACTCCAATTGAAACCCCAGATAAACACTTCGGTAGCTCCTCAGCACCAATCTGCCCCACAAGAAAACCCCAGCATCAGCCTCTAGGGACTAGGCCAGCCTCTTCTTCCCTCTGTGTCCGCTTTCCTGGCAATTCTGGCAGTTCTGGGTTCTGCCCTTTGCGTCAGCTTTCCCGATAGTTCCCAGCAATTCCAGTTGTTCCTAACAGTTCCAAATTCTTCCCTCTACATCAGATTTCCTAGCAGTTCCAATACTTCTTGACAGTTCTAGTTGTTCCGGGCAATTCCGACTTCTTCCCTTTGCATCATCTTTCCTGACTGTTCTGGAAATTCCCACTAGTTCCAGCTGTTCCAGGCAGTTATGGCTTCTGCCCTCTGCTTTAGCTTTCCAGGTTCCTGTGCTAATCCTCCCCACACTATCTATGCCTCTCTGCTTCTATGTTCACTACCCCTCAACTGCAACTCCAAATCACTCTCTCAACTATCTCAACAAACCCAGCCCCAAAAAGTCGGAATCTTGATCTCTTAGTGTGTTCCCCAAGTGATCCTCAATCATTCTCTTATACTTTTCTCATTGAAAGATCAACGACCAAAATTAAGTCCCTAATCAATGGCTAAGATTAGATCTGGCTTGATCCATGACTTTTGGACCATTCTAACACATTTTTATATTAATTCACATTAATATTTTAATTTCAATAAGTTTAGACTTAGGGACTCCATTAGAAATGTTAATTATTTTAATATCCCCCAAATTGTTTAGAATCTGCCCAAACCCTTTCTAGGTATTAGATATCTCATGTGCCTTAGCCTCTCCACCAAATTTCGTGGCTAGAGCACATCTGATGCTACCCCTAATCAGCACTCTCTATTAGCGAGGACTGTGCTCTAGCAATACTCCTCACTGAGTATTACTCTAATCATCTAGCATCAGTCCATGATGCTAGGTTTGCTGCCCACCATCTATACTGCTACATCCCATACTGCCACCCATGACTCTGCCACTGCCACTGATGCATCCATACGACAGCTCCCACTGCATAAGTGTTACTGCCCATGGCCCTGCCACTGCCACTGGTGCATCTACACTGCATCCCCTCTCATAATATTGCATTGTGTTGCCCATAGCACCGCCATTGCTAACTGATGCACTACAACTCAGTTACTAAGAAGTAAGTAACTAATCTCCAAACTCTGATATCTTTGTTAGGCTAGAGAGACTCTTGATGCTGAAGCTCCCTTTGTCGCTGGCAAGTGCTCCCTCTCTGACCTTTGCGCTGCTGCAACAACTCCATGCATCTTGCACTATTTCACACCTCTCTGTTCCATCGTGCACTGGTGCAGCACTCCCATGCCTCTCACACTATTGCAGCCTACTAGCCTCTCGTTGTCCTAGGAATCCTGCAATGTAGCTCCCTCTATTGCTCTATTTGCATCCGTCTCTACCAACATTGCCAGTACTGCTACTCCTCTTTGGGGCTCCCACAGCAAGGTCTAATCCAAAATGCTATGTACCTTGAGGATCCTGCCCTTCATCGCCTATAGTTTTTCTAACTACCGCTTGATGTCTCCCAAATTCCTCTCAAGTGGCATGTGAGCACTCATGGCAAAGAGAACAGATATGATCCTGGCCTTCCAAATTACCAAGTTGGATGCCTCATCCAACTTGTCCTGATCCCTTAGCAAATCCATTGCCATTTCGTCACTCCTCTTTTGACTCTTTCGAATCTCTCTACTTCCCTTCTATAATTTCTCGGTGTGACTCCCTCTGAGCCTTGATTTCCCTCATGGAAATCCCTCTACCAATGTCGAGATGCCCCCTCTGCAGCTGCACCATTGATCCATATTTCTTGGCTATAAATCCTCGGCAGCAACTCCCTCCTCCTTGGTCTTTCTCTGTTATGTATTGTTCTGACTACAGTGCCCCACCAACTTCACTCTGAAACTTACCCACAGCCTCCTAAGCCCCAGAAAACTGAAGGTTAGAGCTTCTAGGCTCTGCGCAATCCTAGCACCAACAAAATCGCACCTCCTGGCCATGGGCGTTAATCCTTCCTGACTGAGAAACATGACCGAGCACTGCATAGGTCGAGTCTGCTCCTCTCTGCCGCTACACTAATCCTCTTCCTAGCTCAAACTTGATGATGCAGGCACTACGTCACCCCTTCTTTGCTGCTTTTCTACTAGGAACAACTTCTATCACTTGGGATAGTTGGTTTCAACTGTTGTTGCTCTACTTGGTTGATGTCCTCAGTTCTCGTCTGATCTGCAACCTTCCTATGATACCATGTTGAAGTTTCTAAGTCTAATAGTTAGAAACCCTCCATGTACTTTCTAATTTATTCCTTCCTACTTGTTATGATTAATTAACAAGTTATTTACCATGTAAATACTGAAAATAAACATAAGTACATGATCAACACATTAGAGATCATCAATTAAAGGAAACAAAAACAAGCACAAATGACACCATTATTTTTGGACTAATGTCCCTAGAAAAACCCAATGCGGGAAAACCGATGCAGCTATCTGAGGGTTTGATTTATTAAGTAGTTTTAGAATACAATCTGGGTTCCAAATCCAACCCACACAATAGAGAGAAAATCTCAGTAATAGTGCCTCTCCCTCAGAGACAGATGCTCTGACAAAAACCTTGGATAAACAATCTGTCATCTCCTTAGCTCCCATTTGCCCCATGAAAAAACCCCAGCATCAGCCTCTAGGGACCACGTTAGCCTCTTCTACCCTTTGTGTCAGCTTTCCCAACATTTCTGGTTGTTCCCAATAGTTCTCGTTGTTTCCGACAGTTCTGGCTTCTGCCCTTTGCATCAGCTTTCCCGATAGTTCTAGCAGTTCCTGATAGTTCCGACAGTTCTCGGTAGTTCCGGTTGTTCACGATAGTTCTGATTTCTACCCTCTGCATCATATTTCCCAATAGTCCTGATAATTCCCAGTAGTTTTGATAGTTCCTAATAGTTCTAGTTGTTCCCAACAGTTCCGTCTTCTCCCCTCTGCATCATCTTTCTGGCTATTCTAGCAGTTCCCAGCAGTTTTGACTATTCCCGGAAGTTCTGGCTTCTATCCTCTTCGTCAGCTTTCCTAGCTATTGCACTGATCCTCCCGGCACTATCTCTATCTTTCTACTTCTGTATTCATTTCCCCTTAGCTACAACTCTAGATCACTCTCTCAACTTTCTCAACAAACCCAACCCTAGAAAGTCGAAATCTTGATCTCTTGGTGTGTTTTCCAAGTGACCCTCAAGCCTTCTCTTATACTTTTCTCATTGACAGATCAATGGTAAAGATTAAGTCCCTAATCAATGACTAAGATTAGATCTAGCTTGATCCATGACTTTTGGACCATTCTAACAAATTTATATATTAATTCACATTAATATTTTAATTTCCCGAAGTTTAGACTTAGGGACTCCATTAAAAATATTAATTATTTTAATATCTCCCAAACTATTTAGAATTTTCCCAAACCATTTCTGGGTATTGGAAATCTCATCTACCTTATAGCCTCTCCACCAAATTTCGTGGCTGGAGCACATCTGATGCTACCCCAAATCAACAGCTATTGTCAGATGAAGGATGTTTGGGAAAAATATCTAGTAGGTTGTTTTCATGGGGCTTCAACAAATAAGGTATGTGGTAGTGGGGTAGATATTGCATTGAATCTTGTTGAGGTATTCCAATTTTTTTAGTACAATGTGGTGGGATAAAACAACATATTTTAACTATTGGATATATGGGGAGTTTTATTTTGTTTGGAATGGATAGCTACCAATGATATGGATGTCTTTAGAGACTCCAAAGAGATCATTGATTGGCTAGAAATGAAATCAAAATTGGAGACATCAACGATATCAAATTGGATGAAGAGGATTAGCCTATTGATTAGGAGGTTCAAGAGGATAACATTCACGCATATCTAAAGATTTTAAAACCATGTGACAGATGGACTATCCAAGGAGGGAAGTGACATTGAGTCAGGCATGATCAAATATTCCTTTTTACAAAATGACTCCTTCCAACATACAATGTTTATTAAAATATGAGAGATTGAATCAACAAGATATCCAAGAAAAATTATTTTTCTATTTAAGCTACAATGTTTCTATAGAATTAAACTAAGAGATAGGAGACTCATTAGAAAAATGCGTATGTTAAATTTTTCTCTTCTTAACTTGCTTTTTGTTAAAAGGCCAAATAGAGATTCTAGAACAATGATATAGGATAGACCATAGAATGGACATGTTGAAATTAAAGTGAGGCTAGTAATGAAAGTAATGGAAGTAGATAAAGAACAATGTAATTGTAACATATTTTGTTAAAGAAATATGTGCCTTTTTTCTTATTAAAAGAAAATTACAACAAATTTCCATCAATGTTAAATGTCATGCTTCATGAGAATATTGGTCCATTTACAGTTAATACTAGTCCATTTACATAATTTTGGCTCACCCAAGCCACTCGTTCCTTCTCCTATCACCATGGGTTTGGAAACCTCTATCTTACCATGGTTATGTTTTTTCTTCTGGTACAAAGATTTACAAGGATGATCAGGTAGTCTGATTTTCTTAGAACTCTCAAACCAGCTAAGAGTGGAGTGTCATGTTCCACCTACCCATAGTGGCTCCTTCAAACAAAAAATCTTGAATAACCACTCTTGCTCCATGAATGAGATATATGTCTATTCCTAACCATTACCTTCTTCTAACAAGTATCAACAACACTTTGACTTTCTTTCCTTCTCCAAGGTAGGTACCTTGATGGCTAATGCGATGGGAAATTCACCATATTCAGATGGTCATGCATGCACCCTCGAGGTTATCTCCACTTTTTCTACCTGCCATAGTAGGGATTATTCCCTAGGTATCCTTGTGCCACCCAATCATGCAAAGGAACAATACCTTATCTAGCTATTATATCGCCCATGATGGGGGCTTCCCTAACATTGATTTTCTAGATATGGTTGCATGACCCTCCCATAATCTATGTCAAATTAAACAAACTAGTGCAACTCAATAGTGCCCCCTGAGAAAATTCTCCAATTATCCTCCTTCTATCTATATTTCTTCCAATGCAGTCTTTTCCTCCATAGTCGCATCACCTTACAATGGATAGCAACATGGATGCCTCTTCTATACATGTCCTCAACTCTTCACATGTCCTCAACTCTTATTCTTAATATTATCAAGGCATCTCCAATCTCCCGCACCTTCCTCCTTGATCCAAGATGTTTTCACTTATAGATGTATGGAAATAATCACATGCAAAATTTCAGCCTAACACCGAAATTTAATGTGCAACACAGGGAAAGAAGAAGAAAACACATAAAAGACATAAAAAGAAGACACCAAATCTTGATAATGGAGTTTTTCCAATTTGGACTATGTCTCTGGGCCTAGCTCAACAATGGGGAGGCCTTTATATTAAATGGCATGAAAGAAAAGAATTACGATCATCAATTGCATACAAGAGAGGCTTATACCTCCAATCTGAAAGATGGCTGTGAAATGGATGCTTAATATGGAGAAGTGGGCAGAACCAAAGCATTCGTGGCACTAGAAGGGGCTAAAAACATCTGAAACCTATCCCAAAATAGACAAAATTCACTCTCAGCCTCCTGCCAATTGAAACAATGTGTTGCCAAATGCCTCCTCCCTGCTCTTCCCATCGATCATATTTTTATAATGGGTTTCCAGACAAAATCCCCTTTAAATCGAGGTTGTTTGATTCATAATGGAGGTTGGTGGCATGGAAGAATCGATGGGCATAACCATCTCTTAAAATGGCCTCTTATTGTTGAAATGAACAATACCATAAAATCCCAGGAAACACTAAAACCTGGTGAAAAAACCATTTACCCAGACCTGAAAACTAGTTAAAGCGAGCATATATTCCTTATCGGGTCAGAGCCTGAGGTCGTAATTGGCATATTGGTGTCTCTAAAGTCCTGTAACTAGGGAAACGTCGACCGCCAATCACTGATTGCTAATATCGGCATCGGCCAATCACATCATCATCCCACTCATATATCGCTCTGATGTCCTGATAACGATCTCGCCAATTGTTTTATTGTCAATCTCTCCACCTGTGCCAATACCACTGACATATATGTGTAGATGGCCTTCCTCCGACTCGATTGTCGTCCGATCTGCCAATTTGATTTAATTAGAGATCAGTGATCGGGGGTTCCACTTCGCCTTTTTTAAATATACCTCCATGAATCCTCCGATTGTGATTTTTCCTTTAAGGCTTAAAACCCATTTTTAAAGAAAACTCCTCATTTTCTTATAGAACATAGCATCCATCTTTTAGTGATAACTTCATCATCTGGACTCAGATTGAAGTGTTGTTCATGCCGTTAGAATCAGGATGAAGAGATCTACACCATGGTCTTAAGTTGACTTCATTATGAGCACTTTGATTCTAAGATTTTCCATGCCATTGTATATAAATATCCACCTAGATCAATCCTCCCCATTGAGGAGCTTTTGGACCGCCAAAAGCTTTTCATTAGTCAGTTGGAAAGTGAGGGAATTTTCCCCTCACTTTCTCTTTCTCCATCCCCCTGGCCTTACTGGGGTGTATTCCCTTGAAACCAACTCGAAGGTATTCTACAACTCCTCACCATGAAGGCTTGGTTCTTTTGTCGAGGATGATGTCTTCGGGAAACTCATCGAGATATTTTGGTGCAAAATCATCGACTGTAGGAACTATGCCCACCTCATCAGTTTCCAGGATAAAAGGTGGTTCATACAGCTTTAGGTTCTCCACATTCACTACTGAGTACATCTGCATATATACTGGTAAGTCAAGATGAAATGCATTGTTCCCAATCTTCTCCAAAATAGTGTGTTAGCTCCCTATACCAATAGGTTTCATTTTTCATGATTGACTGGGGAAGTGCCAAATATGTTCATCATTTTTATACTACAAAGGTTCCATATGTTGATCAATCTTCACACTGCATAGGTGGTTAACTTGTGCCACAATTGATGATTAACCAGACAGCTTAATCCTGGCTAGGTCATGTTTGAATTTCACTTGTCTAAGAATAGAGAATGAAGGTCTGCACAAACAGTTTAAACTTGGCAGGCCAATAGTTAGGCAGAGAAACAAAGGGTCTCAACAACTTAATCTGAGTCTTGGAAGAAATAAGGGTAGACTTAGATTGGAGGGCAGCCAAAAGAAAAGAAAAGAATCAGGGTTTTCCAGTTCAAGTGCACCCAATAAGAATGAGGAAAAAATGCTAGGTATACTAGGTTGGGTAGACAATTTTGAGGGTACAAAGGCATGGTTTATGAGCAATTTTCTCTTAGAATGACTTGCCATCTCATAAAATCATGGGGTACCATGGCAAGGTGGCTACAGATCAAATGGAGCATGACTAATTCCCCTCCTCATCTTCCCAAAGAAACATTTACTTACACTCACCCCAAAGGGTAAAGAGATCTGCTCATTAACTTTAGCCCCTTTAGCCTACCTCATTTCATGGCAAAACTAAGTAAGAAGATGTTTTACCTAGGTAAAACAAGCCACATTTCTTGTGTAAAAAGTCTTTATTTTATCTTGCCAAAGTTTCCTAAAGCTTCACCATTTTTCATTCTTTCCGCTCCCCTTGGCCTAAGTTTTCACTTTATAAAACTTAGCCTAAGCCATACAAACCCCTCCCCCATAATCATATTAACCTACTAACCTTACTATATAACTCCTATGAATAGCTTCCCCCTCCTTAGTATATAAATACATAAAAAACCCCCAAAAAATAAGTACCCGCACCCTGGGCTGACTATAGCCATATTTTACATTTCTTTTAGGGAGTCATTGGCCCACCAAGGGCCAATAGCAACCCTCCACAGACCCATTGGGATTTATATAGCCTTTGGCTAAATAAATAGCCTAAACCTACAATTTTTCTCGAAAAACCCACTTTGCCTCAGTCCACAGATACACGGAAAAACATTACAAAACATAAAAATTAATGTCGGTCCGCCACCGTTAAAGACCCGCTAGCTCGATCGCCCGCCATCCGTCCGATCACTGCTCCCAGATCCGATGGTAGTTGGCGATTTCAAAAGCCCCAACCTGCCAAAGAATAGCATCTAAGGTATGGGCGGTATTTCCATTGTACCGAGGACGCGTGTCAAGCACTCGGTGTGTTCGGAGCCCCCTCCTTCAAAATCACTTTCCCCCAAAAGTAGTGAGATATTACCGCTTACCACTTGCCCCCTCTGTGCTGACATCACGCTTATGTCACTTGATGACATCAATCACCACTTCATCCACCACGTCATCTACCATGTCAACATCCGTACCCACTAAACGACAAAAATGACATCATGCTGACGTCATCCCAAAAAAGCGCCCATAACCCACTAAAGTCAAAATTTGCGGGTAAAAAGGGTAAATGTAATGTTTTTTACCATTTGCTGTTTGTTTTCTCCATGCACCTGTACATGAAAACTATGTCGAAAACACCATTTTCGACCGTCCAAATCTGCTAACCAGCAAGCACAGTGCCCAGCTCGGCCCCTCGACCCACTTGGTCGCCTGCAAGTCGCCGATTTCACCAAGAATATAGGTATTTACCATCAATTCAATTCCAACCCTGTTTTCCGTTAGTTTCTTTGTAAATTTAGCACCAACGCCCACAATTTAAAGGAGAAAACATTGTGTTCCTACCCACAAATCCTCCATAAGCCTCTGAGGTGCCAAATTCACTGAAAATCCATACAATCATCTGAAATTGAGCCATCCGGCCCTATAAGCTCCCCAAAGAACCTTCCAGGCCGTCTTTTGCCCACAATTGAAGTCCACTGTGACAAAAAAGCCCATTGCTCCTGCTTCTCCAGCTGATATCACTCCATAGAACCTAATTCAAGCCAACAAACCAGTTCTAACTATGAAAATCTTGGGGAAATCTTTGAATCCATCCTCCTACTCATTTCTTTTTGTCTGCACAGAGCCAAAAGTTCCAATTCTAAAAGCAATATAGCTAAGCCATGGAAGGTCCAGTGGCCTTAAACAGCACCCCCCTCAATGCACCCCACAAAGAGTTAGAACATTTTCCCTTAGCTAATAAAGATTACCTAATCCAAGACCTTGAAGGTTTCCCAAACCATCTTCAGGAAATCTGTGAGCTCAGAAATAGTTACTTGAATCAAGAGGATGTATGTGGTATTTGGGAATCAAACTTTCCCAGATATTACCTCCCCTCTGTGAACATCTTCCCTGAGATCATCCACCTCTGTTTTCAGAACTATGAGCCAACAAACAGAGCAGTTAAAAGTCCATCTCGGACTACTCTTTTCTATATCACTCCTGACTCTATCAACCAAATGCTGAACTTTAAGCTAACACACAACCAGTTTCCTCTTACCATGAAGTACCTGTTGGATGAAGGTCCCAAACTCTCCACCACAGAAATAGCTAGAATCGCCAAAGTATTCATGAGGGAAAATAGCTAGCCCCAGTAGCCACCTCCTTTTCATTATGCCTCCTTCACTGAAATGGGTAGGTTAGTGGTTGATATGATATCTTTTGTGTTGGGGTTCAAGACAAGTGAGCACATTGATGAAACCATATTGGTTATGCTATCTATTTTTACCCCAGGGCAACCCCCTGCTGTCAGGTACAATTATGCCAAGTTTATTGCCAATAAGATGCATGACCAATTGTTGAGGTTGGACAGGGAGGGATATTCAAATATTCTTCCTATATATATCATCTATTTTTATATTTCCAGCCAGATATCTTCCAATTCCCCATTAGAAAATTGGACCACAAAGGGGAGAGGAGGTCTGTTATTTGTTGGACTCCAATCTTTCATGATATACGCACCTCTCCATACTTTTATTATGAGTTTATTAACCTATTTGTGTACCCTATCTCTTGCCTCTTGATGAGAACTCCTCGTCCCAGACTGACACATGATATGCAAAGCATACTACAGCTCTCCAAGAAATATAGAATAGGTGACTGGTATTTCTACCAGAATCACACTGTTCTCAGGATATATGGCTGTGAGTTGTGCCCTTATAGGCTGCCCAGATATGTGACAATGAGACTCTTTGCCTTGGAATATTTCAGGCAATTCCTCAACTCAAATCTGAGCCACTTCCATAGCAAAAAGAAAAAGGCCCAATTTAAACTTAGAGACCAATTAGGCCCCTTTGTTATGAACAAGAAAGAGGGATGGAAGGATGTTGATGAGCTATTGGGTCAAACATACAGACTCAAGAGAATATTTTGGTGGGTACCCTACGACCCATATGGCTTCATCAACGCAAGAAGGATAAAATATAGGCTAGCATCCTATGAACACTACCGCATCCCTGACATAGAAACATATGCCAACTAGGATGAGTGGTTGGAGGGCACCCTAGTTGAAGAGTTAACTGAAGAAGAAAAAATGGAACAAACCATGAAAGATTTGGAAAAAACTCTTGACTTGGAATCTTGTGGGCAGGTGTCTTTCAAAAAGCCACAGCCAACTGGGGAGAGCTCATCAACTACCACCACTGCACAACAGGTTTCCCAGGAAAGGACTACACCAGTAACAGGGATAGCAAAGGGTAAGGAGTTGGTAGTGCCAAAACAAGAAATCATGGAAGAGCAGCCCACTACTTCAAAGGAACACAGCCAAGCAGAAGCCGCTTCATTACAAACACAAGCACCAGAGGTACCAGCACTACAGACTCCTCTTCCTGAGGAGAAAAGCAAGAAAAGGGAACGAGAAGAGACCACACCTACAAGTGGGTCAACGGGTCAGTAAGAGGAAAAGAGGCAAAGAGTAGATCCTCCTGAAGAGGACACTCTGGAAGACGTTATTGAAAGCCCAAGAGGAGAGAGAGACGTTAGCCAGCAGACTTCTACTAGCTCTCACAAACAAGAAGGAGGGAGATAGCATGGAATGGAAGTCTCCTCCTCAAGGTCACAAGCAAAGAAGCCATTAGACATCAAGTAGTCATTCAAGGAGATTAAGACTCAAAATGAGTCATTAAGAATTCAATTGTATGACCAATTTCTTAAGATGACACCCTCCAAATAGCATAGACTAATGGCAGCCTATGACATGAAGGAGGAAAAAATGATTTTCAGTCATTTCAAGGCCAAAGTTCAGTAGCCCCAGTCTTCATATGACTACATAAGGACCAATCTAGAGGTCCTTGCCAAGGACATTCACCCAATGGATCAAATCGAATTACACAAGCAAACAGGTGAAATGGTCTATGCCACACTGGCAGACAAAGCAATGCTAGCCCACCAATTGAAAGAGTCATTGAGTAACACGTCTGCTCAATTGGACTTAGAGAAGATCTCTTCTCTAGCCAAAGACAACCGAATAAAGACTTTGGAGGAAATAATTGTTGAGTTGGGACATGATCCCAAGGATGCCAAGGCCACAAAGGCATTGATAAAAAAGAAGGAGGAGGATATTTCTGCCCTCAGAAAGCAGTTGAAGCTGCCTATAACCATGCATCCCCAAACAACAGAGCTAGCACAAGAAAAGGCAGAAGAGGATGTCATGGATCTATTAATGAGGATGAACCAAAAGCTGATACAGACAGAGCAAGAGCTGGAGAAAGCATTGCAAACTAAGCAGGGAGAGTCAACCTCCCAGCCACCCAAAAAGCTCCAACAATTGTCTCTACTTCCCCCACAAACACAGCAGCAAGTACTCCCGCTAAATGACCAGTGACAACAGGTACTGAGACCATAGATGCTATAGCAGCAACAACAAGAGAGCCTAAGACCAACATGAAAATGGAGGAAATGATGAAGGCAGTGAAAGAGCTAGAAGCTCAAATGTCAGAGCTGAGAGAGACAAAAGAAAAACTAGCCAAGCCAGAAGTGAGCTATGACAAATAAAAAATGACAGTAGCAGAGAAGGCCAGAGAAGTGAAGGCCCTGGAGAACAAGGTGAAAACACTAGAAAAGGATCTCACCTTACATAAACCTCTGGCAGATATTAAAATGGTTTTGTGGACTAAGATTGGCCAGTCCATTACTGACCAATGGAGGTCAATTCAGACAATGTATGAGCAAATGGAATTAATAGACAAGGCATAAGAACAAATACAAAGGGCCTGGGCATCATTAGGAAATATTCCTGATTAGGCCAATGCACTTATCCATTTTTTGAACACCAATACCAAGGAACAATTGGCAGCTTTAGAAATCAATGATAGGACAGGCACCATTTTGACAATAAAGAAGGTGCTAACGATGAGGACTCTTATACAGACCCTGGAAAGAAGGTGTCAGGAGATGCAGATCGATATTAATACATTTACAGAGAAATTGACAAGCTTGCAGCAAAGGGGTTTACCCAGTCTAGTAAAAAGCAATCAAAAGTTGTTATCTCATCAGCAATATGCTCATCGGGTGAACATGTATGTGACAAATCAGACCACTGCATTGTCTAGAAGCTCAAAAAACACAGGACCTCCTTCTAGACAAAGCTTGTATGGCAAATTGGAAGGATTATTTTTCATAGAACATGAAATAAATCATTTGTTTGAGTTAAAGCCCATTTTTTACAGATATACTGAAGCTGATGAGATACTAATAAAGATACAAAGACACCAATTTCCCACCAAACACTGGTGGCAAAGTATGCTGGAAATTTTGCCTAAGTAAATCCGGATCCTTTTTGCCTATACAGCTGGTCAAAGGGAAAGACACGTGGCAGAGGTAAATGAAGTAGCTTAGGCCAGGATCAGGACACATTAAAGATGAATCCAGAGTAGGTAACAGATCAGGACAACAACGCGGGAAAGGAAAGCAAAGACATAACTGCCAGCTGAATTCCAGGGTGAAAAAGTCTAAAATATCTTGACAGTAAAGTAGCCAGCACAGCTACAATAACTCCTGCCTTCATTTCTGCCTTTATTTCTCTGACAAAGTAGCTGAAGGAAGTTATTACTCATCTTATGACTGTGATATTTTGTAGACTCTCTTTTTGTATAAATACCCCCCCAAAAGAATGTATTCGGGGTTGGTGATTTTCCCATTTGAACTGCGCTGTAACTCAGATATTGATTAATACAAAGGGCATTGAAATGCATTGTTGTTCGATCTTCTGACTGTGGATGTGATGTTGTTGGACTCTGCTACAAAATTCCTGTGTCTTTCTTTGGCTCAATAAGTTATTCTAACTATGTTTGATCTTTTCTATGTTTGCAAGTATCATATATGTTTCATAATCTTAACAATAGGGAAAAAGAATAGACTAGAACTTGTTTAAATACACTTTGTGTTCAATTCCTACTGTTATCTATGTTTTCCTCACAATTAGTTCAAATAGAAATTCTTAAATGCTTCTATCTCTGCTAATTCTCTCATTTTGAACATTCTCAAGGAATTCTTCACTGCTCCTTGAAAATTTTCAAGCACCTTCCCTCCGCCACTAGGATAAAGGATCCTTGATTACCCTTGACCCCTTGGCCTACATCCCATCCATCACTCGCTTTGATATTGTTCCAAACTGATTATCTTTCTCTATAGTATTGTCTTTCATCTTAGAAACACACTCAATAGTCCACTTCCATAGACTCCATTGCCAATGGAATTAAACCTATTAGAGCTGCATCCCACCTCTACTTGAAATCACCCTCCAAACCCATTTAAATACACAACTCTACACATCATAACTAGCATAAAACTTAGAATAAACAAAATTAAAACATATAGAGAGAGCCCTCTCTAGATGCAGTTTGGCTAGAAATTGCATCTAAAAGACTGGTTAGTGGTTACCTCGGCCGTATTCCCTTTTTCTTCAACAAGTTTTAGGGAACAACCTGAGCGATAACATCATTGGCGACTCCATTGGGGACTAATGAATGTCTGCTACCATTATCTAAATTCTAAAGCTACAGATGAAGTCTAAAGCTAGACAAGTAGCCTTTGAAATTATCCTTGCTATGCAATCACAAAGGTAGATAAAAACTACTTCACTCCAACTCTAGTTTAGTTTTTAGTTTCTTGGCAGTTGCCTCAAATATTTGTTAGGCCATCCTTGTTTCAAACCTCCCTAGAAGAAGGCCTCAAATTCTCCTACATTCTAGTAGCTTCCTTTAAAAACTATTGTCAAAACTTGTATCTTCTAAGAATTCCTAGAAAAATACCAAAACATAATTTGAAGCTGGCTCCAAAGAAGAAAAATAGACACACCAGGTCAAACCTTGACCCAAATCCTCCAGCTATTTTTGACAATCCAAATCTGATTGCTAAGAGCCTTAGGAAATCAGAAGATCAAGAGAATTCTATTAATTCAAACCTTGAACCAGCCCAGCAGAAACCTATTCAAAATAAACCTACCACAGCTAATCCTCAAACCCTCATTCCCACTGTTGTAGCTTCTTCTAGTACACCTTCACTACTCCAAACTCTCTTTTCTACCCCTCCATCCACAACACTTATCTCAGCCCATACCCCTGTGCTTCCAGTTGTCCCACCTTTTCCTTCCAACATGGCAAATAGATATGCTCCCCTACAGTTTCCTGCCAAACTAGGGGCTATGCCACAGGATTACCAGGGAAAAATTACCTATTTTGATAGTATAGGCACTTACACTGCTCAACAACATACCAAGAGAATGACAGATTATTTCAAAAACTATGAGATTGATGATAATGATGTTAGGATGAAAATTTTTGTCGAGAGCTTAACTAGTGATGTGAGGGCATGGTTTAGGTCACTGCCCCCAAACACAATAGCAAACCCAGATGCCCTTTATCAAACTTTCCTAAGCAGGTGGGAGAATAAAAAGGACCCTTTACACATCTTAAGAGAATATGAGAATCTAAAAAGAGGCCCACAAGAGACTGTCCAAGATTATTGTGCCAGATTCAATAATACGTACCTTGTTATTCCAATAAATCTTAGACCACCACCAGACATGGCATTAATTAAATTCCCTGATGGTTTTGACTCAGACATGGCTTACCAGCTCAGGGAGAGAGCTCCTCCTAGCCTTGAAGATATGTAGAGCATAGCTGTGAGTGTTGAAGCTAATCTAATTTCCAAACGAAATCGAGCTAGGACTAAAAGAAGAACAACTTTCAAAGAGGAACCCTCTACCTTTGAACAAAAACTTGATGCAATTATTAAAGGCATGGACAGGTTAGGAGATAGAGTGGAAACTATTGAAAGAAAGTCTTCTTGGGACAGCCAACCAAACAACAATGCAAGAAATCCAAACTTCAGAAAAAATCAAAACCCCAATGTAGGAAAGGTTGGTCCAGACCAAAACATAACGCATCCCTTCCAAGAAAACGATGCAAAGGCTTCCACATCTAATGAACCAACAGAGGAACCACACATTAATTTAATGGGTCTCAACAGTGGCCAACCAATTTTCCTAACTCAAGAAGACCAAGAGGCTCATACTCTTGGTCAATGCCAAATGAAATCAAGGGAATCCTTTGACTTTAAGCAAGGATATGAAACAACTATGTATGAAGTCCATAAGCAATACAACTTGAGAAGTAGAAGAATAGACATTCCTGATGATCCTAAGCAAAATACAATCAAGCAACCTACCAAAACTAAACTCAAGGACTCTCATGTACCAATCATCCCCAAATCCACTCCCAATCCAAATGGCCCCACAGTAGAAGATGTCTCAGATAAGGATGAATCAAAGGAGCACCCTATAGCTGATCCTCCACTCAGAAAAGTGGTAGAAGAACCTTTGCAAGATGGTCAACCAGCAACCCTAGTTCAGCATGACATTCCAGTAACAAAAGCAATTATCAATAACTCAGTTGAAAGGCGTAACCTGGTTATCCAAAATGTCAAAACCCAAACAGAAAAACCCTTTAATACGGAGGCTGAAATAGGCAAGCTAAAAGTGTCCATCCCATTATATGAATTGTCTAGGCATCAAGTGTTTAGGGAACAAATCAACAGATCATTGCAACTTTTAGAAAACAAATATTCATTGAACATCCTTGATGACCAACCATAACTTATATTTGGCCATGAAGCAAATGGTAAAACAGTAGATGGAGGAGTCCCTCCCTTTTATGTGAGTCTAAACATTCATGACAAAGTGCTTCACAATGCAATGTTTGATTCAGGAGCTTCACATAATCTGATGCCCAAATCTGTCATGGAGAAGTTGGACCTAGACATTACAAGGCCATACAAAGACTTGTTTTCCTTTGATTCCAGTCAAGTCTGGTGTCTAGGCTTAATCAAGGATCTATGTGTATCATTGGTCCAATATCCAGCCAAGACAATTCTCATGCATGTGGTGGTAGCTGATATTCCACCAAAATATGGAATGCTGTTGTCCAAGTCCTGGGGTGCTAAGCTACAAGGATCTTTGCAACTCGACATGTCTTATGCCACAATCTCAGTCTTCGGCCAACCCAAAAGGCTATACCAAGAAACTTTGATGAAGTATGTAGTTAGTACTCAAGAAAGACCCTAAAACTTTCCCATATATTCCATACATTCAGACATGGACTCTTTCATCTTATACAACATTGAAATTCAAACCCAAGCTGATGTAGAAATAATGAATTTGAGTTAGGAAAAATTCCTAGACAAAGAATCCACAGTTCAAATTGAAGAAATCTTGGAAGGCAGTAAGTCAACAGTCACACATAAGCTACCCTATGAAACTGTAAATCCAATTTCCCCTGCTGAGCAAATGGAAAGGGCTCCTAATACTAGTACAAAAAAAAGAAGACCTATGGTATCTAGAGTTTGATGCATCTGTCAATAAGCTAGGAGCAAGGGCAGGGGTCTGGATTCATAATGTAAAGGGTGACCATGCTGAGGGACATGCATTTATATTAAATTTCAAGTGCACCAACAACATGGATGAGTATGAAGCCCTCCTTTTAGGACTCAAAGTGATAAAAAACTTGGGTGTGGCCCGAATATCAATCTTGGGAGACTCTGACCTCATTATTCAACAAATAAAGGGTAACTTCATTACAAATGATCTTAGGCTGAGGTCATATAGAGATGCCACAATGGAAATCCTTGACACCTTTCTTAAAACCCAACTGACCAAGATTCCAAGAAATCAAAACCTGCATGCCCATAGTATTGCAACTTTTGCAAGCATTTGCAAATTGCCATTCAAGCCTAATCACCTGTTTACTGTTGAAATAAAGCATAGGCCTACAGTACCAAATAATGTAAAGAACTGGCAGGTGTTTGAAAATGACACACAAATCAAGAATTTCCTAACCTTGAAAGAAGAGTTTACAAGCACAAGAATGGATACCAACACTCCAGAAGAAAGCCTCCAAGTGGACAAAATTGAAACACACATCTCTGCTGAAACAACAAACCAACTTCTACACCCCACCAATTTCACTAAAACAAATTTACAGCTACTTCATGAAAAAGAAGGTGAGGATGCAGTGGCAGCAGAATGTGAATTCATTCAACTGAAAGATAATTTTCTACCCACAGGCCTTACTCCTTTAGAGGACATCTTTGACTCAAATGACATCTCTAGGAAACCTAAAATGCAGCTGTTAAATGCTGAAATTGAGGACTGTAATTTAGGAACTGTAGAAAATCCAAAAATGATAAAATTGTCCAAAACTCTACGCTCTGACCAAAAACCCAAGTATATAGAATTGTTCAAAGAATTTCAAGATGTCTTTGCATGGAGTTATGAAGTCCTAAAGTATTATAATACTACAGTAATCCAACACACAATACCTCTCAAAGAGAACCAAAAACCTTTCAAACAGAAACTCAGGAGGGTCAACCCTGTTGTTATCTCAAAATCAAGCACTGGAAGGCTGCAGACCAGGCTTACTTCAAGTAACTATTTCAAACCAGACTTTGGCTAAAGCTTAGCCTCTTTAGCCTGAGAGGGCTCTCTCAAAGGTTATTAATGTTGACCTATGACAAGATGGCTAACTCTTATAAGACACAACGAACAAGTATGCTGGCTGGACAAAATATTAAATTCATTCCCATTGGTCTTATGGAGTCACTCATACCTCAGTAAACAACAACACTATCTTTTCATAGAAATCAGGGCACTTAACATCTAAATGTTCAAACATAACTCACATGAAACCACAGTTTGCAAAGGCATACAGGAAGTCAGAGCATGATCAATGAGTTTTGTGTGATTATGCATTTGTAAAACTGTAAAAGAACATTATAGAAATATATCATCACACATTTGAACAAGAAGATCCATTGTGAATCCTGAGAAGGAAAGAAGTCATTTGTATTACTGAACTTCTGTTTATACATAAGCCAAAACAGTCCTCTGTTTTTATAAAAATATCCAACCCTTGTTACATCCCTATTTTAGCTATTTATAGAATTCTTATTTCTACCTAATTCGAATTTCCTCCTCCAGCATGAGGGGAATTTAATAACTCGATCCTTATCTCTAATGACACCTATCATCTATGTAACTAATCATTAAATACAACAAAGTGCTTAACTGGAGTTTAAAGAGTCCTAATTTAACTATAACTCTAACTCTATCTTCCTCGTAGCATGATTCCTTCTTGATTCTTGACACCTGGTCTCTTTTCAGTTGGGCTGAGAATGCTGAGATGAGTATTCAATATTCCATCCTGGCCTAGGATGCTGAATGCTTTAATGGTTCAGTGATGCTAGGAGAAATACTCTGTTTTTCGGTTCCAGTCTTCCACCACCTATTCGAATATGTAGCAGCATGTCTTTATCTCTTTAATAGCCCAAGAATATAGAGCATTACCATGTTCCTGATATGCTGGAGGCTTCATTGATGGATAGGTGTGCAAGCCAAAACTCCTCATATGCAGCTCCTTCCAAACCCTAATGACCGATAATAAAGTGACTTTATAATCAAAAACTTTAAACTTAGGTCAAAACATTTCACCTTTGTTAAAGGTACACCTGTCATAATTTGAATGGCCTGGTAGCTTCCTTTGATCTCTTACATGTCACTTAGGTGTTCCCTTTGAAAATTTCTGATTATCTTATCGAACTGTTTGCCTGTATTAAAAACAGCACCTACAGTAGTTTCGCAGTTTCGTAGCGCGCTACTAAACTGCGAAACTGTTTAAACAGTTTATCTTTTCCCTGAGATTTTTACTGCTCTACCACTTGATTGCAAAAACTCATTTTGACCTTGGATATATGTAGCAAGGATCTACATGCCTTCAGAACAACAGAACTAAGCAAAATTTAACAAAATTTGAACAAAACTTTACCATGAACAACAACCTTATTTAGCAGCTAGCTGTGCCTTCAAGTCTTTAACTTTCTCTCTCATAGCTTTGTTCTCAGCTCTTAGATGCAGGTTTATCTTTCTGAGGAGTTTGGCCTCCTTAATTGCAGGTACTGTCCATGTATAGACATCAGCTACTGAATCCACCTGATTTATTAGGTTTTCACTTCCTTTCAAAACAACTTTACGATAATTTGCATACCTGACAGCAGACTCCCTTGCAGAATTCCTCACCTTAGCAATTTCATGTTTGGCTGCTTCTAGCTGATTCTTTATAGCTATAATATTTCCCCCTTGAGATATAATGACTGTTCTATTGGTGTCTTTTTGCTTAATTCTTTCTCCCTCCTCTGTTCTGGACAATTTCTCAGGTTCCTCTGTCGTGGGCTGAGCCTCCTTTACTTGCTTCCTTGTAATAGGTCTCCTTCACTTGAATATGAATTCATCACCTGGTTCATCAAACTTCAGCCTTTTTGAGGCTTTAGACTTCTTGGCACTTTCTGGTGATGACTGTGTCAAATCAATATGCACTGGTTCAATTTGCTCAAACTCAATGGCCTCTAATAGATCATTCAGGCTTGCCTTAGATGCTGGGCTTTCTTCAACAGCTATGGCCTTTCCCTTTTCTTTACTTATTTGGCTTCTTGTCCTCACTCTGGAAACTGCCTCAGCTCTGCTTGTTTCAGCTACATTCTTCTTATCCTGAGTCTTTCCTTTTGTAGCTTGTTGAGGTTGTTCTTTGATGATCAGTGGTTTCACTGGTTTTTGAGGCTGTGACTTGGTTTTCTTTTTAGCTCTGGCCTCCTTTTGAAGCTCAGCTATTGTGAGTTCTTTGACTGGTTGCTCTCTGACTAGCTGTGGAGTAAGGCCTGTTTTACTTTGGAAACCGGCCATGAAGATGAATGAATTCCTGTCTCTACCTATCTTCTTATTATATCTGCCTTCACATGTTAAGTATTTCTGAATGCAGGTAAGAAGAAGGGCATAATGCTCCTTAACATAGTTCCTAGGCACTGCACTGGTTAGGTCTTCATTCACATATGCCTCTTTTAAGAACTCTTTGCATGGATTCATATCAAATTTAAAGTTCTTAAACCATTCCTGCTGCCCTCTAGGAATCTCTGTTACAGCAGCTATAGCCTCCGGAGACACTTGAACTTCCAACATAGTTATTCTTGAATTTAAACCGGTGAAATTCAAAGCAAACTCTTTGGTTACCTGAGCATGCCCACCTTGCAGTTTCTTACAGAAATTCTAGCATCCAGCATCTTTGAAAGCTTTCTTCACGCCTTCATCCCTCAATGTTATGTCTAAACCTTCAGGTTCGGTCCTCTGGAATTTTCCAGATCTATGTTCTTTCCTTTCCATCTTGCTTTTTGAAGTTTTTACACCCACAATGACCAACAGCTTCAGTTGAAATAGCGGTTCAGTTCTTTTTGACTCGGCCTCGCTTGTAATCAGGCTCGCTTGAAAACAGCCTCGCTTGAAAATTCAAATACATCATCCAACCAGCTTGCCACTTATGTAACACTTATGATCATCATAATGATCCATGCACGGTAAAATCCGTTGAAATGATATTTTTGTGCATTCTAACAAATCTGTGGGTGGAGTGACGACTAATGAGCATTTAGACATGCGTACGGGAGGTACACATACTGACATGAGAAGACAGAATCAGTGACTCATCAACAGACTTAACACTTTAGGTAATAATCGCTGCGAAACGCACGAATCCGCGATTTCGCAACGCGGTTAGTTTAAATTTCTAATCATGCGCTACGAAACGGCTTGATGATACCGTGCTGCGAAATGACTGAACAATGATTACGCTGCGAAATTGACCAATAGGAGGTTACACTGCGAAATCATGAAAAGACTCGGTGGATAGAATAAGACAAGACATGGCTTATAACACAATGATGATGGAGGAAAACCAATAGGATTAGAGCATAATTCGAAACAAACACC
>APFE030126345.1:159922-208657 GCA_000404065.3 Pinus taeda
TCTTTATAATCCTCACAAGACTCTTATTTGATGACTCAGCTAATCCATTTCCCTGTGGATAATAAGTAGTGGAATGTCCAAGGGAAATGTGATACTGATGACAGAAATTAATCATTCTTTTGGACTTGAAAGCTTGAGCATTATCTGTAATGATCTTGATTGGACAACCAAACCTTGATAATATATTATTCTCTAAGAAGGAAATAATTACAGAATCATTTGCTTGCCTTGTGGGTATTGCCTCTATCCATTTTGTAAAGTAATCAGTGGCTATGAGAATCCAGCGATGCTGTCCTGATGAGGGAGGATGGATTTCCCCTATAAAATCTAATCCCCACTGCTGGAATGGTGCTTCAACATAAATAGGAACCAAGGGCATTGGCATGAGCTTTCTTTTACCTTCAAATACTTGACATTCATGACATGTGGCTATCTTTTTATACATGTCTCTAAACATAGTTGGCCAAAAATAGCCAGCTCTCAATACCTTGTTTGTAGTGGCCTTCCAATAATGATGACCTCCGCAATCCCCTTTATGAAACTCATCAATTACTTTATCAGCTTCTTCTTCAATGAGACAATTCAGTAATATTCCTCCTGCATCTTTCCAAAACAGATTTTGATCATACACAAAATATTTGAGAGATTTCAACTTGGTAAACCGAGCTTTGGATTTTGAAAGGTTATCAGGAGCTCTATTATGCTGCAACACAAATGCTATATCTTTATACCATTCTGAGATCAAGAACTTTTCATTTATCTGGACCAACTCCTCTTCATTTTCAGAAATTTCTGAGATTTCTGTGCTTAAATTAATATCAATACAGTCCAGATTTGACTGAGTCAACAATTTGGCTAGGCCTTGACCTTTTACCAACTTGGTGGGTTTGATCTCAATATCATACTCCAATAGCTTTGCTATCCACTTTCCCATTTTTCCATCTGGATCAGCTTGTGTAAGAATGTCTTTGACTCAAGAAGAATTGAACTGAGGCCGATTCAAGAAGAACTGAACCACTATTTCAAATGAAGTTGTTGGTCATTGTGGGCGTAAAAAATTCAAAAAGCAAGATGGAAAGGAAAGAACATAGATCTGGAAAATGCCAGAGGACCAAACCTGAAGGTTTAGACATAGCATTGAGGGACGAAGGCATGAAGAAAGCTTTCAAAGATGCTGGATGCTGGAATTTCTGTAAGAAACTGCAAGGTGGGCATGCTCAGGTAACCAAAGAGTTTGCTTTGAATTTCACCGGTTTAAATTCAAGAATAGCTATGTTGGAAGTTCAAGCGTCTCCGGAGGCTATAGCTGCTGTAACAGAGATTCGTAGAGGGCAGCAAGAATGGTTTAAGAACTTTAAATTTGATATGAATCCATGCAAAGAGTTCTTAAGAGAGGCATATGTGAATGAAGACCTAACCAGAGCAGTGCCTAGGAACTATGTTAAGGAGCATTATGCCCTTCTTCTTACCTGCATTCAGAAATACTTAACATGTGAAGGCAAATATAATAAGAAGATAGGTAGAGACTGGAATTCATTCATCTTCATGGCCAATTTCCAAAGTAAAACATGCCTTACTCCATAGCCAGTCAGAGAGCAACCAGTCAAAGAACTCACAATATATGAGCTTCAAAAGGAGGCCAGAGCTAAAAAGCAAACCAAGTCAAAGCCTCAAAAACCAGTGAAACCACTGATCATCAAAGAACAACCTCAGAAAGCTACAAAAGGAAAGACTTAGGATAAGAAGAATGTAGCTGAAACAAGCAGATCTGAGGCAGTTTCCAGAGTGAGGACAAGAAGCCAAATAAGTAAAGAAAAGGGAAAGGCCATAGCTGTTGAAGAAAGCCCAGCATCTAAGGCAAGCCTGAATGATCTATTAGAGGCCATTGAGTTTGAGCAAATTGAACCAGTGCATATTGATTTGACACAGTCATCACCAGAAAGTGCCAAGAACTCTAAAGCCTCAAAAAGGCTGAAGTTTGATGAACTAGGTGATGAATTCATATTCAAGCGAAGGAGACCTATTACAAGGAAGCAAGTAAAGGAGGCTCAGCCCAGGACAGAGGAACCTGAGAAATTGTCCAGAACAGAGGAGACAGAAAGAATTAAGCAAAAAGACACCAATAGAACAGTCATTATATCTCAAGGGGGAAATATTATAGCTATAAAGAATCAGCTAGAAGCAGCCAAACATGAAATTGCTAAGGTGAGGAATGCTGCAAGGGAGTCTGCTGTCAGGTATGCAAATTATCGTAAAGCTGTTTTGAAAGGAAGTGAAAACCTAATAAATCAGGTGGATTCAGTAGCTGATGTCTATACATGGACAATACCTGCAATTAAGGAGGCCAAACTCCTCAGAAAGATAAACCTACATCTAAGAGCTGAGAACAAAGCTATGAGAGAGAAAGTTAAAGACTTGAAAGCACAGCTAGCTACTAAATAAGGTTGTTGTTCATGGTAAAGTTTTGTTCAAATTTGGTTAAATTTTGCTTAGTTCTGTTGTTCTGAAGGCATGTAGATCCTTGCTACATATATCCAAGGTCAAAAGGAGTTTTTGCAATCAAGTGGCAGAGCAGTAAAAATCTCAGGGAAAAGATAAACTGTTTAAACAGTTTCGCAGTTTCGTAGCACGCTACGAAACTGCGAAACTACTGTAGGTACTATTTTTAATACAGGCAAACAGTTTGATAAGATAATCAGAAATTTTCAAAGGGAACACCTAAGTGACATGTAAGAGATCAAAGGAAGCTACCAGGCCATTCAAATTATGACAGGTGTACCTTTAACAAAGGTGAAATGTTTTGACCTAAGTTTAAAGTTTTTGATTATAAAGTCACTTTATTATCAGTCATTAGGGTTTGGAAGGAGCTGCATACGAGGAGTTTTGGCTTGCACACCTGTCCATCAATGAAGCCTCCAGCACATCAAGAACATGGTAATGCTCTATATTCTTGGGCTATTAAAGAGCTAAAGACATGCTGCTACATATTCGAATAGGTGGTAGAAGACTGGAACCGAAAAACAGGGTATTTCTCCTAGCATCACTGAACCATTAAAGCATTCAGCATCCTAGGCCAGCATGGAATATTGAATACTCATCTCAGCCATCTCAGCCCAACTGAAAAGAGACCAGGTGTCAACAATCAAGAAGGAATCATGCTACGAGGAAGATAGAGTTAGAGTTATAGTTAAATTAGGACTCTTTAAACTCCAGTTAAGCACTTTGTTGTATTTAATGATTAGTTACATAGTTGATAGGTGTCATTAGAGATAAGGATCGAGTTATTAAATTCCCCTCATGCTGGAGGAGGAAACTCGAATTAGGTAGAAATAAGAATTCTATAAATAGCTAAAACAGGGATGTAACAAGGGTTGGATATTTTTATAAAAACAAAGGACTGTTTTGGCTTATGTATAAATAGAAGTTCAGTAATACAAATGACTGCTTTCCTTCTCAGTATTCACAATGGATCTTCTTGTTCAAATGTGTGATGGTATATTTCTGTAATGTTCTTTTACAGTTTTACAAATGCATAATCACTCAGAACTCATTGATCATGCTCTGACTTCCTGTATGCCTTTTCAAACTGTGGTTTCATGTGAGTTATGTTTGAACATTTAGATGTTAAGTGCCCTGATTTCTATGAAAAGATAGTGCTGTTGTTTACTGAGGTATGAGTGACTCCATAAGCCCAATGGGAATCAATTTAATATTTTGTCCAGCCAGCATACTTGTTCATTGTGTCTTATAAGAGTTAGCCATCTTGTCATAGGTCAACATTAATAACCTTTGAGAGAGCCCTCTCAGGCTAAAGAGGCTAAGCTTTAGCCAAAGTCTGGTTTGAAATAGTTACTTGAAGTTAGCCTGGTCTGCAGCCTTCCAGTGCTTGATTTTGAGATAACACCTATACTTATCCCTTTGATTGAAAGAGAAGTCAAGAGAATGTATGAAGTTGGAATTATAGCTCCAATTATATTCTCAGAATGGGTTTCGAATTTAGTGCCCACTAGAAAGAAGACACGGGAGATAAGGTTATGTGTTGACTTGAGAAATTTGAACAAAGTTTCTTTAAAAGACAACTACCCTCTGCCCAAAATGGATCACATTCTGCAAAGGGTAGTGGGTGCTTCAAGAATATCACTGTTAGATGGATTCTCAGGCTTCAACCAAATCCTAATGCACCCTGATGACCAAGATAAAACTACTTTCACTACCCGTTGGGGAACATTCAAGTATGTAAAAATTCCTTTTGGACTCAAGAATGTAGGGGAAAATTTTCAAAGGGCCATGGATATAGCTTTTGCTAATGAAATCCATGACTTCTTAGTCATTTACCTAGATGACCTTACAGCTTTCTCCAAATAAGATCAAGAGCACCTGGATCGTCTAAGGTAAGTATTCTTAATCTGCAGGAAATATGGCATATCATTAAACCCAAAGAAATCCTTGTTTGGCCTAGAAGAAGGAAAATTATTGGGCCATGTATCTCTAAAGAAGGTATTAGAATTGACCTAGACAGAATACAAGCCATCCTACAAGTCTCGCACCCCAGAAACATTAAATAACTGCAAGCCTCTTTGGGAAAAATCAACTTTCTTAGGAGATTCATACCAAATCTGGCTGAACTAATAAGATTGTTGAACAACATGCTCAAAAAGGACTCAAAGGTCAAGTGGACGATGGAAACTAAGCAAGCCTTTGAAGAACTTAAACAAGCTTTAACTCAAACACCAGTCCTCACAAGCCCCAACTTTGACAAAGATTTTATCATATTCTCATTTGCATCAGAACATACAATTGCTACTATTTTTCTTCAAAAAGATGACCAGGGATGTGAAAAACCCATAGCCTTCTTCAGTAAAGCCTTTAGAGATGCCCCACTGAAATATCAAATCATGGAGAAACAAGCATATGCCCTTGTAAAGGCCATCAAGGACTTCAGAGTTTACATCTTATACTCTCATGTGATTGCCTATGTGCCCAACATTGTTGTTAAAGATATTCTAACCCAAGAAGGCATTGAAGACAAGAGGGGAAAATGGATAGCTACCATACTGGAATATGACATTGAAATTAAACCCACTAAAATGATAAAAGGACAAGGACTACCTAAACTCATTACTGAAACTAACTTTCAAGCCCTTGACATAAATCAATTGGATAATGAACAGGAGATGGCAACTCTACAGATCAATCAACCCTTTGTACAATCACCCTGGTATGCTGATATCTCTTTTGTGTTATTAAACCTGCAAGCTCCTCCAGGATTATCCAGAACCAAGAAAAGATTTTTAAAAATGAAAGCTTCTAAATTCTGCATTTTAGATCATGTTCTCTTTTGGAAAAACCATGATGGTGTTTTATTAAATTGTCTAATCAAAGAGGAAACTAACAAACTACTCCAAGAATTTCATGTAGGGGATTGTGGTGGACATTTGTACTGGAAATCAACTGCTGACAAAATACTAAGGGTTGGATTTTACTGGCCCACCTTATTCTCTGATGTAAAGAAATATGTAGCCTCTTGCCACAAATGCCAAATATTTGAAGGCAAGAAAAAGTTGTTGCCTCTGCCCCTCAAACCAATTTCCACTGAGAAACCATTTCAACAATGGGGTTTAGACTTCATTAGGGAAATTCACCCTTCATCTTCTGGCTAGCACAAGTGGATTTTGACTGCTACAAACTATTTTACCAAGTGGATAGAGGACATCCCTTGCAGGCAAGCCAATGACTCAGTAATCATTCAATTCCTTGAAACCAACATCTTGTCTAGGTTTGGCTGCCCGGAGAGAATCATTACAGACAATGCTGTTGCTTTTAAATCTAAGAAAATGATTAATTTATGTCATAAATACCACATTACCTTGGGCCATTCCAAAACCTATTACCCTCAAGGCAATGGCCTAGCTGAATCCTCCAACAAAAGCTTGATCAACATTATTAAGAAGGTCTTGGAGGAGAACAAGAAGAACTGGCATAAAAAACTTGTCAATGCCCTATGGGCAGATAGATTGACCACCAAGAGATCTATTGGGACCAGCCCCCTATCAATTGGTTTATGGAATGGAAGCAGTTTTCCCTTCTTCTTTGGGAATCCCAGTAATAAAGTTGCTACAAGAGATACAAGCAGAACCTAATGATATACAAAGAAGGATCAATAAAACTATTTTGCAGCAGATAAGAGAAGAAGTCTACCACAAAGCCCAGATCCTACAAGAAAAGCTCAAAAGGATATTTGACAAAAGAACCAAAGCAGAGGATTTTTTCATTGGGGATAAAGTCCTGAAGTGGGATTCCATAAGAGAAGATAAAGGAAAACATGGAAAATTTGATTTCTTATGGAGAGGACCATTTATCATTCAAACTGTACAAGGAAACAAAACCTATTTTTTGAAAATCTTGGATGGTACAGAGGCAGAGGATGGGCCAGTCAATGGCAGAATGTTGAAGCACTATTGTCAGCCACCTTGTCAAGAATAGCAGCACTTCAACTTCTACATAGTAGTTTTTACTTTCTGCAGTTTATTTCAGTAATATGATAGGGAATAAGTTACAGCAAATTTTGAACAGAAAGCGAGAGATTGTGCCACATTTGGCTCTTGCTCCTTAGCATATCAGAAGAAGCTAAATAATCAGACTTGGGGGACTGTGAAAATGATGAGAAATGATCATACTAACTACCCAAAATAGATCTACAATTTTGCAGTAAGTCCATGAGATAGACAGTATTGCAGAGGAGCCATTGTATGAAACAACCAAGGATAAATTTTAGACTACAGCAAGGAAATGAAAGTAAAGGCCATTGTATGAAACAACCAAGGATAAATTTCAGACTACAGAAAGGAACTAAAAGTAAAGGCCATCTGACCTGCTGTTCTTGACTTTTCACTAGGAAAATCCATCCCCAAGTGGAGCCACTATTAGCTCCCTATACCAATAGGTTTCATTTTTCATGATTAACTGGGGAAGTGCCAAATATGTTCATCCTTTTTATACTACAAAGGTTCCATGTGTTGATCAATCTTCACACTGCATAGGTGGTTAACTTGTGCCACAATTGATGATTAACCAGACAACTTAATCCTAGCTAGGCCATGTTTGAATTTCACTTGTCTAAGAATAGAATGGAGGTCTGCACAAACAGTTTAAACTTGGCAGGCGAGTACTTAGGCAGAGAAGCAAAGGGTCTTAACAAGTTAATCTAAGCCCTAGAAGAAATAAGGGTAGACTTAGATAGGAGGGGAGCCAAAAGAAAAGAAAAGAATCAGGGTTTGTCAGTTCAAGTGAACCCAATGAGAATGAATAAAAAACGCTAGGTATACTAGGTTGGGTAGGCAGTTTTGAGGGTACAAAGGCATGGTTTATGAGCAATTTCCTCTTTAGAATGACTTGCCATCTCATAAAATGATGCGGTACCATGGCAAGGTGGCTACAAATCAAATGGAGCATGACTAATTCCCCTCCTCATCTTCCCAAAGAAACATTTACTAACACTCCCCCCAAAGGGTAAAGAGATCTGCTCATTACCTTTAGCCCCTTTAGCCTACTTCATTTCATGGCAAAACTAAGTAAGAAGATGTTTTACCTAGGTAAAACAAGCCACATTTCTTGTGTAAAAAGTCTTTATTTTATCTTGCCAAAGTTTCCTAAAGCTTCACCATTTCTCATTCTTTCCTCTCCCCTTGGCCTAAGTTTTCAATTTATAAAACGTAGCCTAAGCCATACAAACCCCTCCCCCACAATCATATTAACCTACTAACCTTACTATATAACTCCTATGAATAGCTTCCCCCTCCTTAGTATATAAATACATAAAAAACCCCCAAAAAACAAGTACCCCCACCTTGGGCTGACTATAACCATATTTTACATTTTTTTTAGGGAGTCATTGGCCCACCAGGGGCCAATAGCAACCCTCCACACACCCATCGGGATTTCTATAGCCTTTGGCTAAATAAATAGCCTAAACCCGCAATTTTACCCGAAAAACCCACTTTTCCTAAGTCCGCAGATACACGGAAAAACATTACAAAACATAAAAATTAACGTGGGTCCACCACTGTTAAAGACTCGCCAGCAGTCCAATCACTGCTCCCATATCTGACGGTAGTCGGCGATTTCGGAAGCCCCAACATGCCGAAGAATAGCATCCGGGGGATGGGCAGTATTTCTGTCATACCGAGGATGCGTGTCAAGTGCTCGGTGTGTTCGAAGCCCCCTCCCCCGAAACCACTTTCCTCCAAAAGCGGTGCGATATTACCACTTACCACTTGCCCCCTCCCAGCTGACGTCATGCTTATGTCACCTGATGACATCATCCACCACGTCATCCACCACGTCATCTGCCATGTCAGCATTCGTACCCACTAAATGACAAAAATGACGTCATGCTGATGTCATCCCAAAAAAGCACCCATAACTCGCCAAAGTCAAAATTTGCGAGTAAAAAGGGTAAATGTAATGCTTTTTACCATTTGCTGTTTGTTTTCTCTGTGCACCTGTACATGCAAAGTACGTCGAAAACACCATTTTCGACCGTCCAAATCTGCCAACCAGCAAGCACAATGCCCAGCTCAGCCCCTCGACCCACCTGGTTGCCTGCAAGTCGCCCATTTCACCAGGAATATAGGTATTTACCATCAATTCACTCCCAACCCTGTTTTCCATTAGTTTCTCTATAAATTTAGCACCAACGCCCACAATTTAAAGGAGAAAACACTGTGTTCCTGCCCACAAATCCTCCATAAGCCTCTGAGGTGCCAAATTCACTGAAAATCCATACAATCATCTGAAATGGAGCTCGTTCGGCCCTATAAACTCCCCAAAGAACCTCCCAGACTGTCTTTTGCCCACAATTGAAGTCCACTGTGCCAAAAAAGCCCACTTCTCCTGCTTCTCTAGATGATATCACTCCACAGAACCTAATTCAATCCAACAAACCAGTTCTAACTATGAAAATCCCGGGGAAATATTTGAAGCCATCCTCCTGCTCATTTTTTTTTGCCTGCACAGAGGCAGAAGTTCCAATTCTAAAAGCAATACAGCTAAGCTATGGAAGGTCCAGTGGCCTTAAACATCACCCCCCTCAATCCACCTTACAAAGAGTTAGAAAATTTGCCCTTGGCTGATAAAGATTACCTAATCCAAGACCTTGAAGGTTTCTGAAACCATCTTCAGGCAGTCTGTGAGCTCAGAAATAGTTACTTGAATCAAGAGGATGTATGTGGTATTTGGGAATCAAACTTGCCTAGATATTACCTCCCCTTTGTGAACATCTTCCCCGAGATCATCCACCTTTGTTTTGAGAACTATGAGCCAACAAACAGAGCAGTTAAAAGTCCATATGGGACTACTTTTTCTATATCACTCCTGACTCTATCAACCAGATGCTGAACTTTAAGCCAACACACAACCACTTTCCTCTTACCATGAAGTACTTGTTGGATGAAGGTCCCAAACTCTCCAGTACAGAAATAGCCATGATTGCCAAAGTATTCATGAGGGAAGATAGCCAGCCCAAGCACCCACCTCCTTTTCATTATGCCTCCTTCACTGAAATGGGTAGGTTAGTGGTTGATATGATATCTTTTGTGTTGGGGTTCAAGACAAGTGAGCACATTGATGAAACCATACTGGTTATGCTATCTATTTTTACCCCAGGGCAGCCCCTTGCTATTAGGTACAATTATGCTAAGTTTATTGCCAATAAGATGCATGACCAATTGTTGAGGCTGGACAGGGAGGGAATCTTCAAATATTCTTCCTATATATATCATCTATTTTTGTATTTCCACCCAAATATCTTCCAATTCCCCATTATAAAATTGGACCACAAAGGGGAGAGGAGGTTTGTTATTTTTTGGACTCCAATATTTCATGATATACGCACCTCTCACTACTCTTATTGTGATTTTATTGATCTATTTGTGTACCCTGCCTCTTTCCTCTTGATGAGAACTCCTCCTCCCAGAATGACACATGATATGCAAAGGATACTACAGCTCTCCAAGAACTATAGAATAGGTGACTGGTATTTCTACCAGAATCACACTATTCTCAGGATATATGGCTGTGAGATGTGCCCCTACAGGCTACCCAGATATGTGCCAATAAGACTCTTTGCCTTGGAATATTTCAGGCAATTCATCAACTCAAATATGAGCCACTTCCATAGCACAAAGAAAAAGGCCCAATTGAAACTCAGAGACCAATTAGGCCCCTTTGCTATGAAAAAGAAAGATGGATGGAAGGATGTTGATGAGCTATTGGGTCAAACATACAGACTCAAGAGAAGCTTTTGGTGGGTACCCTAAGACCCATATGGCTTCATCAACGCAAGAAGGATAAAATATAGGCTAACATCCTATGAACACTGCCACATCCTTGACATAGAAAAATATGCCAACCAAGATGAGTGGTTGGAGGGCACCCTAGTTGAAGAGTTAACTGAAGAAGAAAAAATGGAACAAACCATGAAATATTTGGAAAAAAACTCTTGATTTGGAATCTTGTGGGCAGGTGTCTTTCAAAAAGCCACAGCCAACTGGGGAGAGCTCATCAACTACCACAACAGCACAACAGGTTTCCCACGAAAGGACTACACCAGTAACAGGGACAGCAAAGGGCAAGGAGTTGGTAGTGCCAAAACAAGAAATCATGGAAGAGTTGCCTACTACTTCAAAGGAACACAGCCAAGGGGAAGCCCCTTCATTACAAACACAAGCACCAGAGGTACCAACACTGCAGACTCCTCTTCCCGAGGAGAAAAGTAAGAAAAGGGACCGATAAGAGACCACACCAGCAAGTGGGTCAACAGGTTAGCAAGAGGCCAAGAGGCAAAGAGTAGATCCTCCTAAAGAGGACACTATGGAAGACATCACTGAAAGCCCAAGAGGAGAGAGAGCTGTTAGCCAACAGACTTCTACTAGCTCTCACAGACAAGAAGGAGGGAGATAGCATGGAATGGAAGTCTCCTCCTCAGGGTCACAAGCAAAGAAGCCATCAAAAATCAAGCTGTCATTCAAGGAGATTAAGGCTCAGAATGAGTCATTAAGAATTCAATTGTATGACCAGTTTCTTAAGATGACACCCTCCAAACAGCGTAGACTAATGGCAGCTTATGACATGAAGGAGGAAAAAATGATTTTCAGTCATTTCAAGGCCAAAGTTCAGCAGCCCCAGTCTGCAGCTGACTACATAAGGACCAATCTAGAGGTCCTTGCCAAGGACATTCACCCAATGGATCAAATCGAATTACACAAGCAAACAGGTGAAATGGTCTATGCCACACTGGCAGACAAAGCAATGTTGGCCCACCAATTGAAAGAGTCATCCAGTAACAAATCTGCTCAATTGGACTTAGAGAAGATCTCTTCTCTAGCCAAAGACAACCGAATAAAGACTCTGGAGGAAATAATTGTTGAGTTGGCACATGATCCCAAGGATGCCAAGGCCACCAAGGAATTGACAAAAAAGGAGGAGGATATTGCTACCCTCAAAAAGCAGTTGAAGCTTCCTATAACCATGCATCCCAAAACAGCAGAGCTAGCACAAGAAAAGTTAGAAGAGGATGTCATGGATCTATTAATGAGGATGAACCAAAGGTTGATACAGACAGAGCAAGTGCTGGATAAAGCATTGCAAACTAAGCAGGGAGAGTCAACCTCCCAACAACCCCAAACAGCTCCAACAATTGTCTATGCTTCCCCCACAGACACAGCAGCAATTCCTCCCACTGAACCATTAGTGACAATAGGTACTAAGACCACAAATGTTACAGCAACAACAACAAGAGAGCTTGAGACCAGCATGAAAATGAAGGAAATGATGAAGGAAAGGAGCTAGAAGCTCAAATGTCAGAGCTCAGAGAGACAAAAAAAAAACTAGCCAAGCTAGAAGTGAGCTATGACAAATCAAAAATGACAGTAGCAGAGAAGACCAGAGAAGTGAAGGCCTTGGAGAACAAGGTGAAAACACTCGACAATGATCTCACCTTACATAAACCTCTAGCAGATATTAAAATGATTTTGTGGACTAAGATTGGCCAGTCCATTACTGACCAATGGAGGTTAATTCAAACAATGTATGAGCAAATGGAATTAATAGACAGGGCACAAGAACAAATACAAAGGGCCTGGGCATCATTAGGAAACATGCCTGATCAGGGCAATGCATTTATGCATTTTTTGAACACCAATACCAAGGAACAATTGGTAGCTTTAGAAATCAATGACAGGACAGGCACCATTTTGACAATAAAGAAGGTGCTAACGATGAGGACTCTTATACAGACCCTGGAAAGAAGGTGTCAGGAGATGCAGATGGATATTAATACATTCACAAATAAATTGACAAGCTTACAGCAAAGGGGTTTACCCAGTCTATTAACAAGCAATCAAAAGCTATTATCTCATTAGCAATATGCTCATTGGGTGAACATGTATGTGACAAATGAGACCACTGCATCGTCCAGCAGCTTAGAAAACACAGGACCTCCTTCTGGACAAATCTTGTATGACAAATTGGAAGGATTATTTTTCATAGAAAATGAAATAAATTATATGTTTGAGGTCAAGCCCAACTTTTATAGATATACTGAATCTGATGAGATACTAATAAAGATATAAAGACACCAATTTCCCACCGAACACTGGTGGCAAAGTATGCTCGAAGTTTTGCCTAAGTAAATCCGGATCCTTTTTGCTTGTACAGCTGGTCAAAGGGCAAGACATGTGGCAGAGGTAAATGAAGGAGCTCAGGCCAGGATCAGGACACATTAAAGATGAATCCAGAGCAAGTAACAGATCAGGACAGCAACGCGGGAAATCAAAGCAAAGCAAAGACATAACTGCCAACCAAATTCCACGGTGAAAAAGTCTAAAATATATTGACAGTAAAGCATCCAGCACAGCTACAATAACTCCTGCCTTCATTTCTACCTTTATTTCTCTGACAAAGTAGCTGAAGGAAGTTATTACTCCTTATCTTATCACTGAGATATTTTTTAGACTCTCCTTTTGTATAAATACCCCGCCAAAGAATGTATTCGGGGTTGGTGACTTTCCCATTTGAACTGCACTGTAACTCAGATATTGATTAATACAAAGGGTGTTGAAATGCATTGTTGTTCGATATTCTGATTGCGGATGTGATGATGTTGGACTATGCTATAGAATTCATGTGTCTTTCTTTGGCTCAATAAGTTATTCTAACTATGTTTGGTCTTTTCTATGTTTGCAAGTATCATATATGTTTCATAACCTTAACAACAAGGAAAAAGAATAGCCCAGAACTTGTTTAAATACACTATGTGTTGAATTCCTGCTGTTATCTATGTTTTCCTCACAATTAGTTCAAATAGAAATTCTTAAGTGCTTCTATCTCTGCTAATTCTCTCATTTTGAACATTCTCAAGGAATTCTTCACTGCTCCTTGAAAATTTTCAAGCACCTTCCCTCTGCCACTAGGATAAAGGATCCTTGACTGCCCTTTACCCCTTGGCCTACATCTCATCCATCACTGGCTTTGATATTTTTCCAAACTGATTATCTTGCTCTGTAGTATTGTCTTTCATCTCAAAAACACACTCAGTAGTCCACTGCCATAGACTCCATTGCCCAATGGAATTAAAACTATCAGAGTTGCATCCCACCTCTGCTTGAAATCACCATCCAAACCCATTTAAATACACAACTCTCCACATCATAACTAGCATAAAACTTAGAATAAACAAAATTAAAACATATAGAAAGAGCCCTCTCTGGATGCAGTTTGGCTAGAAATTGCATCTAAAAGACTGGTTAGTGGTTACCTCGTCCGTATTCCCTTTTTTTTCAACAAGTTTTGGGGAACAACCTGAGTGATAACATAGTGAATGGTCCATACCAGATTGGTTACAACTTCTTTCCCTCTCCCTTCATCCTATCTTTGCTGATGTGGAACCACACTTCGTCGCCCACTTGGAATTGATGGTTGACTCGGTTTTTATCATGTCGAGCCTTGTAATGGCCTTGAATTTTCTCTAACTTCTCTTGCACTACTTGGTGAATCATTTGGATTCATTGAATGAATTACTGAGCTTTGTCCCTATCATTACATCCACTAGATCCATCTTCCCTTCCAAAGAACATACTTCTTTGGATGCTTTTTTGGGTGCTGCTTCCAATAGTGATCATCATCGTGGCCTTCTTTCTTGTAGTGATTGCAATAAGGCCACTCTCCTTCTTTGGTTGCTGCTATTTTCTTCTCCTTCCGTTTCCATTTTGCTTTGGATTTTCCATTGGGAGGTTTGAACGGTGGCTTTCTTGACTAATCCTCTCTTTCATTCTTGCCCCTATTCTCAATATGAATTGCCTTCACACTAGTTGCATCAATAGTCGCTGGTTCAAACAAAAACAATGAATGTCTAATATAAATATGCAATGAGCCTATATACTATGGATCTCTCCTAGTACTTCTCTTCTGTCACTCGTAAGATACTTTACTCTCCTCTCTTCTCATAATGATGGATTATTATCTATTGGTCCTTCTGCCAAACTTCATCCCAGGGGTGGTAATTTATAAGATTTCGCATTCTCTTCTCCTCCTTCCTAGATTCTCATTGCGTTGGCATCTTCAACATGGATTTTAAATTCAAAACAGTGCAATTTTTCACCAAACAGACATGAAACCCCTCTCTAGTCTAGTTCGCTAAGATAGCTTAACATGCCATCTTTCGTGTTTATGATTATTCTAGTTTACTGATATCATGTGGATCAAGTTAACAATTGTTCGGGCGCTTCCTCTTGTAGCCAAGATTAGATTTCATGGTGGTTGTAACCATTTTCCTTCACTTTATTTGTCATTACTATACTGGGGATGATCGTCTCTGCACTCTTCCCATATTTTCCATCACATGGTTCTCTATGTCCCTATCTTTCACTTGAACTCTAAGCCCTAATCAGTCCATAGTACGTGCTCCTATATCCTTTTGGCAGAACCAAATGGTAGGTATCTCAATTAATAATTTTGATTTTCCTATTGTAAATCTCTAGGGATAGGTCCCAATGAACAACAAGCCTTTGTTTGCATTTCCTACTTTCCAAGGTACAACTACAAAAGATATGGATACATTCATGTAAAGTTACATATTTGTTATCTGTGCATTGATGTTGAATCTCTTAGGTTTAGCAACCATATTTTGTATGGTCTCATTGTTGAGATGCCATGGAAACTCCTTGCATAAATGACTAGTTATATCCATGGTGGGTGTCTCGCTGTTGAGATGACATGGAAACTCCTTGCATAAACGCTTGTTATATCCATGGTGCTCAACCTCATTGGTATTCCACCTATGTTGTTGCAGTACACATTGGCTAGCATGTGGTGAGAAACATGAGTATTGGGGGATCTTAAGGAGTCACCAAGTCTGCAGAAAAGGGTGTGTGACAACCACCTATGCAACACATACCTTGAATTCCCATCCACAAGAAATAAATGCTTACAGGCTCTTAATAATATCACCCATGTTTTTATTTCCATGGTTTAATCTTTTTTATTCGCTTAGATAGAGGGATTCTTAATTATTTGGAGAGTGTTGATCACCTTATCACCTTTTTGGCACCATATTTTGTATGTTGGCTCTTATAAGCCCATTGTATTGCTCATTACAGTCATTGTAGACCAAGAGAGAGTATTCTGGTTGAAATTTTAGTAGGGATTTCACTGGAAAATGCTCATAATATATCAATGGCCATTGATGGACTCTAGCACAAGTCCATACATTCATCAAACCACTTCCAAAGAGCCATGTTTGAATTCTTTTGTAAAGAGTGCACAACACAAAGTGTGAGAAATTATCTATGAGAACCATCAGATCCAAGCGTGAGTGTATCTCTCATAGCCCATGTCTCAGGCAGAACTATCTCAACCCAGTTTTGGATGAAGTCATGTTGTTAATGGTCTCTCTATGGACAATGGTGTGAGGCTTAGCCTTGTAATCTGATTCATAGACCTTATTTGTTCATCCTGATAGAGTTCTAACATGGAAGCGGCTTAGTGGATGATCCAATTATGCCTTATCTAATCTGTTTTGGCAGAAGCTAGAATGTCTCGGGGGTATTTCCCTTGGAGAAATCTAAAGGATCATATAAGGAAGGAATAGACGGTGCTATTATATGAGACCTTGTGTTTACTAGCTCTCTTTCCTCCAACACTCATGACCAAATGTATGACTGAATCCTCATGAGAATGGGCAAGTTAGGGGATGCAAGGTTGATCCTATGGTGTTGTTAAGTGAGTTGAGGAAGGGGTTGACCCCCTGACCAATGATCAAATTTGAAGGGTTTCTCTTATTTTCATTTGGAAAGGAATATATTCATACAACCCTTCAAATATGAAAGGTTATAAAAAAATTTACTTCTATTGAAAAGTGTATATTAAATAAACCCTTCATAAAAAAAATGCCAAAATGAAATAGTGTCCTAAATCTTTAAAATCTTAAACATTTAAAAAGTGGTTACATTACAAAACACTATAAAATCTTCCCATTGTGCATAGAATAGATGGTGATGGGGTGTACTGTTAAGTCACTCCATGATATGAAGGTCACAATTCGAGACTCTGTGGAAAAAAATACAGTCACATTAAAGGATGGTGTGGCCGAAGATGGGTGCAATCCCTAGGTGATTTTGATAGCTTAGATGTCCTTGGGTCATGGTTTCTCAAGCCACGGGTCAAACCTAATATAATCTCTGATGAACTCGGACCACTTGGAAAAAGAAACACTATAAAATCTCAATAGAACTTAGTAAATAAGTAGACATTTTTCTCAAATTCCATTAAAAAAAAGTGAAAATATGTTTCTTATATTCATTCAATGATATTAAAAAATATTTGGACTTACATCATTGAAAATATATATCTATTTTTCCAATGGAAAAGGATTTCTATTTTTCACTTGTTTCCATATATCATAAATTGCATTCAAATCTACCTCATTTAGAGCATGAGGTGCACTAAGAGACAAAAACATTAACATATATAGTGTCTCCAATGAAAGTCTTCATCTATAATATTTTTTCATCTTTTTCAATTTTCAGAAGCCTCTTTCACACACTATTTTTGTTGTTGGGACAACGAGAATAGCTCACCTTAATTCAAATCAAATATGGAAATCCTTTTCAAGTACATCTCCGCATAGATCCCATGCTCCATACATATGCTTTTTGGGGTATGATTTATAAATAGTACAAATAAATTTATCCATTTCACCCAAACATCTAGCAGTGTCCACAAGCGGTGATTCCCCAACACTAAATTTTTCACATAAAAATTTCAACCATAGTTTTGTTTGAAAATGTCTATCATTCACTTCTTCATAATAATTCCATGGACAAAAAAACTTAGTAGCATTAAATACATGTAAATATGTGAATCTCCTATCTAAATATTCAATCACTTTTACAACAAAACATTTTCCCAAAAGGAAACATTCATCTAATGTCCCCAATATTTGCTTATTTGGCAAAATTTCAAACATTAATGGATGTGAATTTAACATACTTGTCCTATATACAAATTCAAGGGTTACTGATTGTGATTTAACTAAAAAAGAGGATGTTTGCAGTGGAGCTACCCCAAAAATGCTTCCCAAAAATCATTTGCAAATCATGCTAATAGAAACATATAAAGTAGTGCCAATAGATGTAATTTGAACATGATCTTGTTCACCTAGTCCTCTTTGGGTTGGTGTGGAATGTGAACAGCCACCGAAGTCCAAGAGACCACTTGGAATATGAATCCAAGGGTTACACAAATATACTATAAATGTATATCATGTCAATAACAATGTATTCAATGCTTATCATTTACATTAGTTGTTTACATTCCATGTGAGTTTAACAATGTATCAGAGCGAGTTTACTCCTTCCCTGCTCCAATTTGAGCCAATGGTTTGGTGGACTTTCTCTACATGTCACTTATACCCTCTACTCATCATAATTGATGCCATATCCTCTCTACTACTCAGAATTGTTGTTAGTGACCATTTCTCTTTTAGATTCTGCCTTGAAGAGCGATCTATCTAACCCTTTGTCTGTTGGCCTCACAAAAGCACCTGTGTTGATTCTCCGACTTCTCAATGCTCATTGTGGTAGCTCTATACTCAAATCAACCCTGGTATAATTATCCTCAAATCAAACCTGGTATGATTCTCCTCTCTGCGAACTAGCCAGGTTTGCATAATTCTAACATACCATTTAGGTTGCCTTGAGCACTTGTAAGACATGCGCTCTATATATTCTCCCATGAAAAAAAAGGCCTCTGCCATTTATCCATTGCTCCATTGTTTGCTAGTGATTGAATATGATCAATTCATTCTCTACATTGTAATGCCTAGTTTGTGCATTGTTTATAGTCTTGAAATAGAAAAATATCCAGCACAGTTAACACTTCATATAATGCTCCTCGTATTGTGAATTGAATATAATTTCTTCTGCCATTATTCTCTATCCAATGATGTTGTTGTGAGTCTAGAGACCAAGTGATGACATGGAATAGTTTGAAAGTTGTGGAGGATTGAACACTGGTGCACTCACGATTGACTATCGAAGGCTCAAAATAAGGTAATATCATTCCTCCTACGAGCACATATTAAAAATTGTTGGTGTGACTATGTTTTGGAAAATCTCGTGTTTTGGCATCAAACCATCTTTGTTCTAGAATCATGGCATCCAACCACCATACTACCCATCATGGCTCTGCTGAACAGTTTCTCCCATTCTATAGTTGTTCGGCATACAAAGTTTATACAATGTCCCTCCATATGCACCATACTCACCCCTAACCAGGCCATTGTTTGTGTTACACAATCCATTATCCATGTAGTGCTCTATCCAATTTCCTGGCCTCTCATCTCAACCTCATCACTTGTTCTGAATGCTCACATAGCCTTACCAGTGATAAGGGTCAACATTTTCTCTATGGTGTGGCTACTAGTGGATCCGATATCGCTCAAATTGTCCAAGGTCGATAACCATTGGAGCGTTGGAATGGTTGGAGAATCTTCTGAATTTGGGTTCACTGGGGAAGTGGCTCCTCATCCGTGAGATTAGCTGGAATAGGACCTTATGGAAAGTTGAGATCATTATTTTCTTCTTCAACTTCGTCAAGGGATTCGAACTCATTCCTGATATTTTGTGCTGCCACATTTCTAGGAGGATCCTCATATTTCAAGCTATCGAGTGCTTCCAAACTCAAGAGTTGAATTAACACAGAAGATTTGAATTTTACTCTCAATTATGTGGTTTCATAAACTCAAACTCAGGAGTTGAATGAACACACGAGATTGAATTTTACTCTCAATTTCACGGTTCCATAAACTCAAATAACTACACTTCCCTGCTGCAGTCATGCATCCAAAAAAATTATCTGCAAGAAGGAAAGAGCTTGCATGATCACATGATCAAATTTGGTTTCTTGACATGCATGTTGTTGAAGTTGTAGAGCATGTTCACAAAGAAAGAGCAATGTGACACACCAATTGTGTGGGCTCCTCGATTACTGCATAGAGGCAACTTTAGAAATTTCCTCTACATTTAATTGGCCTCGTTTATTTGAACCTATTTGATTAGTATTTCCCTTTTCATTGGTGTTCTCATTATTTTTTGGTTTTCACCTTCAACTCAATATCATCTTCTAGAGGCTATATATCTCCATTGGGCTTGATCTTGCCCTTGAATATTTTCACAACATCTATGTCATTACTCTAATCTGTATCGAATCATCAATTTTGTCGAGAATGGCCAAAGTTTATGAAGTATTAGATTTTTTGAAAACTATAATACACTCTACAACTAATGACACGTGAAAATCAACAAATCATCTCTTGCTGACATTAGAATTTGTCTACAAAATTTACAAGAGAAGATTGATTTTTTGCAACTAGAATCTCAGTTCTAGTGAGATGAGCTTCAACAGATTTATCAATCTGAATTTTTTTTTGTTCACAACAATCCTCTGTTTAAGATTGTGACAAACTTCCATCAGTAGCAAGAATATGAAGTTGAGGTTGATTTAGTTTCTAGTTCAAGAGTAGATTTGCATGCAAGTCTGGAAATTCAACTCACACTTCCCAAGACAATGATTAGATCTTGGGAAAATCTTGTCAACTACATAAACAAAACAAGTCTTGGATGTGATAAAGAGGCATCATTTCATATTCCATATTACTCAAAGCCCATCAAATTTTAGAGTTTTGGATTCCTTCATGACAGTTCACTTTCAGTTGTTCCAGATTTTGCTCCTCTTCCACAATAGCAACAAACCAATGTTAAATGCCAACATTGTGACAGAGTTGGTAATATGAAAGATCATTTTTTTGATCTTCATTAATGTGAGCATTTTCATAAAACCACTCATTCTTCAAATAGATGCTTCAAAAGTAAGCCTCCTACAAGAACAAAGATTCATCTTGGATGGATCACTTCTTCAAAATGGGCTTCAACAATGAAGAATATATTCCAGCCATATGTTAGAATTTCTTATAGGATATTAAAAGGTCTTGCAGTTGAGTTTTCTCCATCATCTCACTCTCTAATCTAATGGGGGGGGGTGATGTTCATCTAAAAGCTTCAAAGCCACATCAAGTGAGCTTGAGCCATAACCTTCTATACCAAATTTAGAGTTGTAGCCACAGACAAAGATGCCCCTAAGCATACCTCCGGTTTATGATCAGCCTTAAACCATCTATGCGGGGTTGAGACATCTCTTCAAAGAATTGGGGACACTTCCTATAGAAGAAGACTTTAGCTTCTTGCTAGTTTTTAAGAGTTCTAGGAATTGCATTAAGCATTCCAAAGTTGGTAGTCATCCTTAAACCATCACAGGTTGAGACCTCCCTTTTTCAAGTTGAGGTTCTCCCTTTTTATAAGGGGTGAGACCTCCATTTCAAGGTTGAAGGTTTCCCTCTTCAAAACATGAGGAGAACTTCTTCTAGCAGAAGACCTTACTTTCATGCCATAGTTGGAAGAGTTACGAGAACTACACTAAGCGTTCTAGTGTTGGTGGTCATCCTTAAACCACCCCCCTAATACTAATATTTCAGAGAGCACATTCAACCTAGTGTTGTCACGAATTTTTTCATATTTTTTATTACAGCTCTCTTCTTGGACTCATACATACCCCTCCTGATTAAGCGGGGGGGGGGGGGGGGGTGGTGGGGGGGGGGGGTGGAGGAGGGGGGGGAAGGAGCGGGGTTGGGGAGGGTGGGGAGGGGGGTGATGTTGGACACCTAATACTCTATGGGTTGGTATGGAATGTGAACAACCATCAGAGTCCAAGAGACCTCTTGGAATATGAATCCAAGGGTCACACAAATGTACTATAAATTTATATCATGTCAATAACAATGTATTCAATGCTTATCGTTTACATTAGTTGTTCACATTCCATGTGAGTTTAACAATCATCTTGGAACTTTTGATTCAAATTATTTAATTAAATGATCACATCTGTAAGTAGATGGATGCAAAATTTCACTTGAAAGATTATTGCCAACTCATACATTTTTTTCTACCCTAATACCCAATTTTTTAACAAAGCAAGCATGAGTTTAACAAGGATTTCCATGACCTTGCCCCAAGCCATGAATCAACTTTATTTGCAAATTTGTCAATATATTGCAACTCTAGAAAATTAAATAAAATATCATTGGTTGTTAATGCTTCCCAATGATTTATGCAATGGATATCTAATAAATGAGGATCATATTGATGAACCTTATAAGATAAACTTTCATAAATATCCCTCATGGAAGATGCACCATCTAAGCCAAAACAAACTAACTTCATCAAAGATAGATCTGTTACTATTAAAAGAGTTCTCACTGCATCATACATACACAGAGATGTTCCATCATTTATTTGAAGCAAACATATAAACTTTGTTACACATTTAAATCTTCCTCCATTTTTCAAATATGTAACATAAACAATTAAATGGTGTTCCATAGTTTGATCAGTGCTTTCATCAATAGAAATGGAGTAAAATGGGCCATGTAAAATATCCTCTTTTACTTTGTTCCAATACACTTCTTTAGCCTCTTGAAGAAGCTATTTTCTTGATGTTGTATTTGTGTATGCAGAATATTAATCTATTACACGCATTTCTGGAGTCAATTTCTACTTATTGAAGTCACATATTGACTTATGCATATCTAAATATAAATGGTGTATAACAACAAAATACATGTTTTCAATCACTGATATAATTCTCTCTTTCTCAACATATACCATTAGTAACCCATCATACTGATGCATAATTTACTTTAATTTGGAAATTGCATTTCATATTCACAAGAAAATCAAGTTGACAAGAAAATGTTCCATTAAGATTGTTTGAAATTGTATCTATATGTAGAAAAGTTTAAAAACACAAGGTGGTTTCATGAAATTCCTTCCTTGAAAGCTTCAAAGCTCCCATGATATTGTGACAAATTTTTGACAGAGTTTCCCCTACAACGTAGAATTTCTCCCTTGAAAATACAAAATGAGCCCTATATATAGGAACTCAAAGCCCAAGACCCAAAACATTAGTGGTATTTTGAAAAATCACCAAAAATATTTACAAAAATGTTCATTGTATTGCAACAAACTTCTTCTAGAAGCTTCTTGGAAGATCTACCATTTGTAGGGTGGGCCCCTTTAAATTTTGTTGTACTTGGTTCTCTCCCTCCCTCTCTTGGATGTACGTTCAATATTATCTCTCTTCATTGAGCCCTAATTGAGTTGTGCACTACCTTGGCTGAGCTACCAACGGTGTTGGTGGTGTTGATGATCGTGTTGATGATAGTGTCGTCTATTGGGGTCGCACTTGTGATTGTGCTTGTTGCTATGGTGGAGGTTTTGAGATTGAACGTACCTCTGTTGATTCCATCTGTGTCACATGTGGAAATCCACTTTAATGTCCCATTCATATAAGTCCATAAGAGTCTTTCACTACTTACCATATTCAACATCACATGACCATGCATCTATGATGTTTCCTTCTAGGTTAGTGATGGCCTCGTAATCGGCTCTAGCTATCTCCTTGAAAATATTCTTCAGTATAAAAACAAATCAAAATTATCCTCACACAATTTCATGATTTTCTTTCCATGGAAGTGTTGAAATGTGCAACAAGAAATGTTAAAAATAGAAGATGCTAAAAATAGCACTTCTATAAATAGTTGGGCTATAAATAACAGTTCAACCATTGGATATCTTAGCTATAATGGGTGAAAAGTGAACGTGCCAAAAATATCTTTTCTAAAAATAGCATTTTGGGATGCCTTCTTATTTTAGTCAATCCCTGGACTAAACATAGGAAGTAAAATTCGAATTCAATATTAACAGAAGTTTGTAAATTGATTAATTAATTCATCTTGAGTTAATTAGTTAAGGAATTATGAACTTGAAGTCTATGTGAGGGCATGCAACAGTTTCTCCTTTGATTGAGGGATTTATCCATCAGTTAAAGAGATAGGAGTGATTTGTAATATTGAGTTGTAATTACTTGACTTAGTTAACTAAGTCATGTCGAGTTAGGTTATTTTAACAGTTTGTTAAATTAATGAGAGTTCCGTTAGTTAATGCTTGCATGCATGTAACTACTGTATTTTAGATAACTAAAGATTCACTCATTGATAACTCATGCATGTTAGTTCAGTTAGAGACCTAGTTGAGATCAGATGGAGGGACAATGTACTCTCAGTTGCTAGGATATTCCTTGGTGAATATTCCTTGCATGCAGAAGGAATAGTATTCCTTAAGGATTGTGAAGTTAGACTTGAGGTTACAGTGAGTGTGATGAGGCCAATTCACACATGTGATATCATTGGACCCTAATGAAAACTACGCAAGGAAATAGGAGGCTTGGAGGGCTTGAATAAGATATATTCTATGTCTATTGAGTCTATGAGTTGTATTGTTTAATTACAAAGAGAGCAGGATAGCTTGAGAGCTGATTCTTGTTGTAACTTGAACAAGATTTCCACTTGTATGATAATACAGAGTTGGGGTTTTAGGCTGGTGCTTTCCCAAATGTTATATCGTCTTTGTTATGGTTGATTACTTCTCATTCTCAGTTATATCTATTCATGCTTGATGTTGCTCATGTTCAATTAAGCTTTTGCTAAATTGTTTGTAGAAGTAGATCAAGTGCTTTGCTTTCGTACATTGCATTACTAGGTGATCTATAGTAGGAATTTCTACCTAGTATCAGAGCAAAGGTGATCAAGGAAGAATAGTATACAAGCAGGAGAAGTTTGAAGTTTGGTTTCTGAATATTGAATTGAGTTCTTATCACATCTATTTCACTGATGGCATTCAATGGTTTGAGACTCGAATATGCCTTTGATGGTAGTTCGAATTATATAGCCTGGAAGGATCGCATGGAGGTAGTATTAGAAGATAACAGCCTAAAGTACTTCATTGATCACGAATTCCAAAAGCTGAGTCATGCTACTCGACTACCGAAATGGAAAAAGTGTGTGGCTAGAGCAAGGAGAATCATCCTGGAGGGAGTTTGAGATCACATTGTCTCGAGCCTCCATGGGAAAGAGACTCTGTTTTCGATGTGGAAAACATTGAAATATCTTTATCAGTATAACAACGATCAGACGAAGCTGGTGCTGAAAGATAAACTTCGAAAGATCAAGTGCGAAAATGGTGAGACAATCTCTATGTTCCTAAACAAGCTCACCACCTACAAGGATGAGCTTGGAAGCATAGGGATCATGACTGCTAATGATGACATGGTGAGTCTTGCACTCCTCAGTCTTCCTAAGAGCTGACATAGCTACCAGGACTCAATTAATGGAAGAGAGAAACTACCAAATAGGGAACGACTTTGGTTGGATCTGATGCAGGAGGAGATAAGGCGAAGCACCAGGGGTGGACCTTCATCAAAACAAGATGATGAAGAAAATCTAGCTTTAGTGAGTAAAGCTAATAAAGGGAAAGGGAAGGCATCCCAATCCAAATCTTCTCATGGTGGGAAGAAGGTTGACAAGTCAAAGGTGTGATGCCTTTACTGTCATGAAGTGGGCCATTATGATATGAATTGTCCACAAAAGAAATCCAAGAAGGGTTCCTCCAAGGGATCTGATGGTGATGCACTAGCTTCATAGTTTGAGCTGGATTTCTCACTTATCACATGCATGGTTTCATCCATGGTGGGATGTGTTTGGTACTTGGACAGTGGAGCTTCTTTCCACATGTCATGTGACAAGAATATTTTCAGCACATTGGAGGAGAAGGATCTCCAAATGCAGATCGAGATGGGCGATGATGGAAAATACTGTGTCTTAGGTGAAGGTACAATTGTGTTTTAGAGGGAGCATGGCACTTCTCTCACCCTATCTACTATTAAGTATGTACCATGTTTGAAAAATAATCTTGCGTCTGTTGCTATGCTATGATGTAGTCTTTAGTAAAGGAAAACTTTTATTGAGGCATATCGGCACCGGACAGGCCAAGCGAATTGGGATTCGAGTAAAGAATCTCTACAAGTTGGAGGTAGATGACTATGCTACACTGAGTTCCAAAGTAGAGGTGGTGCAAGGCCAAGATGTTGGCGAGTTGTCGCATAGAAGACTGGGCCACTTGCATGACGTGGCCTTGAAGATCATGCAACAAATTTCTACCAGCTTACCCAAGGGAAAACTAGAGAAAACAGACACATGCAAAGGATGCACCCCAGGTAAGTATGCAAAACTTTCCTTTAAGGATTAGGATAGTAGAGCTGGAGAAATACTAGAGCGAGTTCACTCAGATGTATGTGAAACATTCTCTACAGCCTCCATCGCTAAGTAAAGGTACTATGTTATTTTTATTGATGATTTTTCTCATAGATGTTGGATCTAATTCATGCAAAGGAAGGATCAAACCTTCTTAAGGTTTTGTGAGTTTAAATCCTTGGCAGAGAAAGAATCTGGAAAGAAAGTAAAATCCTTGCGTAGAAAAAATGGTGGATAGTATGTTTCCCAACAATTTAAATACTTATGTGCTGCAGAAGGAATTAAATGGGAACTAACGACACCTCATAACCCACAACAGAATGGGGTGGCCGAAAGGAAGAACAGATCTATTGTGGGAGCAGCTTGAGTGATGTTGCATGACCAAAGCCTACCACTTCATCTATGGGTTGAGGCACGCAATATAGCAATGTACCTTCAGAAAAGATGTCCTCATCGTATTTTGGGGATGAAGACACCTATGGAGGATTTTTCAGGGAAGCGACCAAATGTGAGTCACATCCGCATCTTTAGATCACCATTTTTCTATCATGTGACCAAAGATGCTCAGAAGAAGCTAGACCCAACAGCTGAGTTGGGGATACTTGTGGGGTACACAAATACACCTCACAACGATAATGTGTTTTTTCCTGCCAATCAGAGGATAGTAGTGTGCAAGGATCTGAAGTTCCATGAGCAGAGAGCCATGTGAGTGTCACTTGAGAGGGCGCTCAAGTTGCATGGCGATGAGGAACTTTTAGTTTGAGAGGAGGAGGAGCCTCTTAATGATGTGGATCAGCCACATGCAGAGGATCCAGTAATGGAGACCACCCCTCCTAGAGAGTCTTCTAGAGATAAGCGGAATGCTCGTGGGAAGCTAACAGATTGATGCGAGATGTGAGAGAGAATGTGGGGCAGCCATCCTCTCAGCACTGACAGAGGAGATCTCCCGACAGATACACTAGCTACATGGCCTTGTTTGGGGAGTGTGTAGCAATTGAACCTTCTTCTTTTCAGGAGGAAGTGCAGCAACCAGTCTGGGTTGATGCAATTGTAGAAGAGTACAATTCTATCATATGGAACAGTGTGTGGTATGTTTTCCCTATACCTAGGGACACATTAGTGGTTAGTTCCCCATGGCTTTACAAGGTAAAGTAGGTAGCTGATGGTAGTGTTGAGAAACACAAGGTAAGATTTGTTTCCTGACGTTTCTCATAGGTTGAGGGGATTGACTATGATGAGACCTTTGCTCCCATAGCAAGGTACTCATCTATCAAATCGATGCTAGCTCTATCAGCTCAAATGGGTTGGAAGATCCATCAAATGGATGTGAAGATGGAATTTCTAATTGGGAAGATTGAGGAAGAGGTATACATTGAGCATCCTGAAGGATTTGAGACCTTTGATCGTGCGTAACATGTTTGCCAACTCAAGCGAGCACTGTATGGGTTGAAGAAAGCACCCTATGCTTGGTATACTAGGATCGACAGTTGTTTCACCGGGTTGGGCTTCACCAAGAGTGAAGCAGACGTAAACCTTTACCACATCATGGTAGAAGGTAAGCCATTTATTATTTTTCTTTATGTCGGTGATCTGATTTTGACAGGTGATGGTCAGTTGATCAAATCTTGCAAGGAGGACATTGCAAGAGAGTTTGAGATGAAGGACATGGGCCTCATGCACTACTTTCTAGGCATGGTATTGTGGCAGAAAGATGGGGAAGTATTTGTGTCTCAAAGCAAGTTTGCGAATGAGATACTCAGGCACTTTTACATGGAGGAGTGCAAACCCATGCAGACTCCTCTAGCTAGGAACTGGAGGAACAAGGATGCTACTTCAGGTGAGGTAGTAGCTGCGACTGTTTATTGATAGCTGGTGGGTTCACTTATGTATTTGGTGAGCACACGACCCAACTTATGCTTTGCAATGAACCAACTGAGTCAAGCTATGGTTCAACCTACCAATCTATTTTGGAAGGCAACAAAGAATGTGCTGAGATATCAACAAGGCACTACACAGTATGGATTATGGTACAGACAGACAAAGGGAGTGAAGCTACAAGGCTTCACAGATGCAGATTGGGCTGGTAGTCCATTAGACCAAAAGAGCACTTCTGAAGGAATCTTCAACCTTGGTTTAGCTAAAATTTCTTGGAATAGCAGGAAATAGAGATCAGTTGCACTTAGCTCAGCAGAGGCTAAATACATGGTTTCCAGTCAGGCAGCATGCAAGGCCATTTAGATGTGGAAGATTCTAGTGGGATTGTTTGGTCAGATGATGGATCCTACAGTGATATACTGTGATAATAAGAGTTGCATAAAACTCTCTAAGAATCCAGTGTTTCGTGACAGGTCCAAGCATATAGATATCTGTTACCCTCATCTACGGGACTGTGTGGTCAAGAGGATCATGATGTTGCAGTATGTTTCGAACAAGGAGCAAGATGCAGATATTTTGACTAAGGCATTGTCAAAATGCAAGTTCAAGTTCCACAGACACAGGATCAGGGTTTGATAATCCTTTTCTTGTTGAGAGGGAGTGTTGAAATGTGCAACAAGAAATGCTAAAAATAGAAGATGCTAAAAATAGCACTTCTATAAATAGCTGGACTATAAGTATAGTTCAGCCATTGGAGATATTAGCTACAATGGGTGAAAAGTGAAAGTGCTAAAAATAGCATTTCGAGATCCCTTCTTATTTTAGTCAGTCTCTGGACGAAACATAGGAAGTAAAATTCCAATTTGATACTAACAGCAGTTTGTAAATTGATTAATTAATTCATCTTGAGTTATTTAGTTAAGTAATTATGAACTTGAAGTCTATGTGAGGACATGCAATAGTTTCTCCTTTGATTAAGGGATTTATCCATCAGTTAAAGAGATAAGAGTGAGCTGTAATATTGAGTTGTAATTAGTTGGCTCAGTTAACCAATTCAAGTCCAATTAGATTAATTTAATATTTTGTTAAATTAATGAGAGTTCAGTCAGTTAATGCTTGCATGCATGTAACTAATCTATTTCAGATAACTGAAAATTCACTCATGGATAACTCATGCATGTCAGTTCAGTCAGAGACCTAGTTGAGATCAAATGGAGGGACAATGTACTATCAGTTTCTAGGATATTCCTTGGTGAATATTCCTTGCATGCAGAATGAATAATATTCCTCAAGGATTGCGCAGTTAGACCTGAGGTTACAATGAGTGGGATGAGGCCAATTCACACATGTGATATCATTGGACCTCAATCAAAACTACACAAGTAAATAAGAGGCTTGGAGGGCTTGAGGAAGATATATTCTATGTCTATTGAGTCTGTGAGATATATTGTTTGATTACAAAGAGAGCAGGATAGCTTGAGAGCTGATTCTTTTTGTAACTTGAACAAGATTTCTACTTGTATGATAATACTGAGTCGAGGTTTTAGACTGGTGCTTTCCCCAACGTTATACCTTCTGTGTTATGGTTGATTACTTCTCATTCTCAGTTATATATGTTCATGCTTGATGTTGCTCATGTTCGATTAATCTTCCAATAAATTGTTTGTAGAAGTAGATCAAGTGTTTTGCTTTAGTACATTTCATTACCAGGTGATCTACAGTGGGAATTTCCACAGAAAGGCATGGATATTTTCTTTGAATCCCTTGTGATCTTATTGGATAGTAATCAATATTTGTATGAAAGTGTCCTTGGGATACATGTCTCCATCATTTTCAAAGAAGGTTGGAAATCCCTTTCAATAGAGAACTTCACATTTCTTTTTGAAAACTTTTATTCCCTTTGTTAGTGCCTCTATCTCATCCTCAACCAGTGTCACCAACTTGTTCTTTCTTGTCATTTTCTTATCCCTTGCTACCCATTCATACCTATTGATATTTACCCTCACCACCTCTTCCTCAAGCACTCGATTAAGAAAGTTTATAATCTCTTTTTCCTTAGAGGGGGAGTCACCAATAGTTTTCTTAATGGCTTCAATTTTGTTGTGGGCTCTTCTAACGGTCTCAATAATTTATTCGATGAATTCCAACTAATTCCAATGATTATTTACTATCTTTATTATTCGTTCACATACTATTTTCCTAACTGCCTTGAGGGAAGGTTTATTGGCATCCTATCTCTTCAAAAGATCCAATTCAGTTTTGATTACCTTGATGTGTTCCTTGGCCTGGAGGAGATCTATCTTAGTAATTTCTAGTGGCTCCATAATAGGAAACACTTCACTAGTTTAAATTGCAATGATTGGGCTCGAAATTTGTTGATTTTGGCAAGTTAGATTCTCAGGTACATGCAAAACAAACTTTAATGTGCCCTGTAAAACATGCCAAAAATGGTTCCTCAAACTCCTTTCAAATAAGTATGGTCGTGACATGTGTGGGGACTAATCTAGAAGGAATGTCAATTGTTGTCATGATGAATCCTATAGGAATTATCGGATGACATCATGTTGAAATCTTCCAAGGATCTCAACTTTGGAAGGTAACCTTCTAGTGTATTTACACAATGGGAATGCTTGTATCCAAAATTAGAAAAATAAAGTAAAAAAATATTTCAAATTAAAAGAAAAATCATTTCCCACTGGGATCACTTAAAAATACTCAAGAATGAGCATTGAACGAGCATTTTATTGAACTAATCAAATTCAACTACAAACTAAGGAATGCCAATTTTGAAAACACTCTTGTAGAGAAATTAGAATTATTTTCAAAATTATGAAGGATGTCCTTTTTAAATACATATATACCTCCATGAATATGCTCTTATGTCTTAAGAAATTCCTCTATAAAGCTCGTGGCTAGCATTTTTCTAAGCCTATTTTTATAATTATTAGACAAATCTATAAAGTTATGGACTTTATGAAAATTTTATAAGATAAATATGGACTTGTTTAATACAATGGGAGGATGAAACATATTATCTACAGTTGAAAGAACTTAAAAATACCCAAAGATAGATATGAGGCTTGCATTTTGGTCAACTAAGCAAGCATTTCACATTTACAAGGTAACCTTGTAGTGTATTTACACATCTAGATTTTCTAAATCCAAAATTAGGAAACCGGAAGAAAACAAATATGCCAAATTAAAATAAAAATAATTTCCCACTCGGATCACTAAAAAATACTCAAGGATGAGGGTTGGGCGTGCATTTTACTAAAGTAGTCAAATTTAGTTAAAAGTTAAGGAATACCAATTTTGAAAACATTCTTGTGAGAAACTTAGAATGATTTTCAAAATTATGAAGGTGGTTTTTGTAAAGTACAAATATACCTCTAGGTATATGCTCTTGTTTTTTTTTAATGACACTATAAAGCTCATGGTTGGAATTTTTTTAAGCCCATTTTTATAGTTATCAGACAAATCTATAAAGTTATGGATTTCATGCAAATGTTATGAGACAAATCTAGACTTGTTTAAGACCATGGGAGGAGTCGACATATTCTATATAATTGAAAACATTTAAAAATACCCAAGGATAAGAATCAGGCTTGCATTTTAGTCAACTAAGTGGTCGTTTCACATTTAGAAGGTAACATTGTAGTGTATTTACGCAGTAGGATTTTTTAAATCCAAAAGTAGAAAAGTGAATGTAAATGAATGTGTTAAATTAAAAGAATAATCATTCCCTGAAAAGGTCGACTAAAAAGGCGTCAGTTGAGAAAAAACACCTAAGGGTTGTCTTGTATTCATGATATGTCTACTTAGATTAATAAAAATGAAAGCCAACCCCTATTATGAAATGATTATCATAAATCAATTTGGGAATGGGATATGTATACATATTTGGAAATAAGATCCCTCTATTGATTTTTTATAACCTTCACTCATTTTCTCACAACAAATCTATGAAAAATGATGGACATTTGGTTTCAAATGCAATTCATAAACATACAAATGCACACAAAGATTGCATGATCATATTTGAACGAATGATTTATTAACACTTGTGCACAATTTGTAAGTCTCTTGGTCAATATTCAAAACTAATGACTTAAGTTCTTGAATTGTTTTGTCTAGAACAGAGTGCAAATGTACAAAAATAAGCTTAGAAAAATGTCTATTGAAGATTGTACAGTCTTATTAATTGGAAATAATCCTATGGGGATAAAGAGAGATGTATTTGTGATAGAAACCACTTTCATATTCCTCAAATTTTGTGTTTTTTTCTTGCAATTGATTTGACAAAATGACAAATTTTCAGTTTTTAACCCATTTTTAAACATCTCATAAAAATGCCTTCCACACCCGCATTCTTCCTTCTTTATGAGGGATTCAATTGAAAATGGTGTTTTTGACTATTTTCCACCTCACTATACCCTTGTTCTTTTAATTTCAGATAAAAAGGTGTTTTTTAGCAAAAACATATAAGAATTGTATTGTATTCATGAGATGTATCCTTAGTTTAATTAAAATGTAAGTCATCCTCGGATATGAAATGATTATAGTAAATGAATTTGGGAATGGAATAGGTACACATTAGGAAAGAACATTCCTCTATTGATTTTTTATAACCTTCCCTCCTATGCTCAATGTGGATGTATGAAAAGTGCACTTTTAATAAATTTTACTATGATAGACATTTGATGTAAAATGCAATATATAAAAATACAAATGCACACAAATGTTGTGTAATCATATTTGAATAAATGAGTTATTAACACTTCTGCATAATTTGTAATTTTGTTACAGTTGATCGCTCCTCACTCTAATCACTATGGGTGATGTTTAATCCTTGTGCATAATCAACACATTTATTCTTGTGCAAGAAATTGTTTTGGCAATGGAAAAACTAATGAAAATAATAGCAATTGATATTTGACCTTCTTCTTCTTCTTTTCCTCCCTCTTTTCCACCTTGGAGTTGAACCTTTTACTTGATCCCTTCTTCGCTTTCCCTTGCTTAGAAGAGCAACATTCTCGTTGTCATCTCCATTTTTCTTGGAACTACTATGTTCCAAGTGGATATTGGTCTCCACCCACCTATTCCACTTGGACCCCCACCATTGTTTCTTTCAGTTTCCTTAATTGTAGCATAATTTACTATATTGGGCAGTTTTTCGGGTCTTGGACTTTTGAAGCCACTTTAACGCCCTAAACGATTCTTTTTTGGAAAATGAGAAAACCCATAGCTTAATTTAGGGGCTTGTATTCAAAATTTGTATTCCTTGGATAGATTTTTATAATGAGGTATTGTACATGTCAAATGGAGATCATATGCCAAAAGTTATGACCTCGGGAAGTTGATGTACCAAAAAACCCCAACAGGGCCCATAGACTTTTGGCACATCATATCCTAGGGTTAGATTTTTAGATGTTTAGGATTTTCCATTATTTCTAAATAATAAATAGGCCTTTGAGCCTCATTGTAACACATTTCAGAAGGAATGTAGTTGCCACATATATTCTCAAGAGATAAGCTACCATTGGAGGTACTTTATTCCCATTCCACACGTACACACTTGTCAGTACTTTGTTATTAATGAATTGAAGATTTTTTTTCAATGTATCTTTGTGTCTTTTTCATATCTATATTTCATTTAGTTCCTTCTTAAATCTATATCAGTGGTATCATAGCAATCTTCTCTTTCTCCTTTTTTCTGTGAATGTCCTCAACGAGGTCGGGGTATAAGGACTTGGGACTAGAATTGGTTGAGCATTTGCAAGATTGTTCCTTTTGACACTGATGACCTCCCATGGAAGAAGAAAATAAAGAAAAGGGATTGGGATATCTTATCAAACTATTTCTCGAAGAAGCCCTTGAGCAGCAAAGGAACAAGATGGTGGATAACTTTTCCTAGATCCATTGACGGATACCCACCAGCGATGCATCTTCATCCAGCAGTCACTTCAGAGGTGCTTCCCCCTTCAAGGTACAAGTGAAATTTGATATCACTATATTCAAATATCAAATAGATGCAGATATTGTAGATAAATTGTTGAATTTGTTGGAAGGTTATTTTTCGGTCCATAGTTTCTCCGATAGGGAGAAGTTTACTTTTTCACTGCTTAAGGTTGCCCCGCATGTCAAGGACTGGTAGGAAACTTACTGTGAGAAAATGGTCAAGGAACCTTCTTTGTTTATATCTATCCCCTCTTGGAAGTATTTCTGAGATGTTGTCAAGGAACAATATTACCTCGTGAGGAGATATGAGGACAAGTACATATAGTGGACCACACTATGGCAATAAAGGGACCAAGATGCGCATGAGCTCACAAATATTTTTCATACGCTAGGCACAAAGTTTGGTATCAAAGACTCTGAGTGAAATATAGTGCTCAAGTATCATTGTTGTCTGCACAAATACATTCAAGAAAAAATGGAGTTCTTGGACATCTCCCCACTTGGTGTAGCATATTGATATGCTGGCAAGATTGACAAAAAATGTAAACAAAAGAAGTGCAAATTTGGATATGTGAATCAGAAGTAGGGCTAGATCACCTCCAAACCACAAAACAAACACTACAACAAAACCCTGTAATAGCATCCCTTTTTTCTTCCTTTTTTGCATCTAGAGCCCATTTTTGGTGCTATTTGTGTCCATTTATTAAATATGGTACAAAATATGATGCAAAGTTTTCACTTAGTTTTGCACCAAGTCTTACATCAAGTTTAGCACTAGGTATTGTAATAGGTTTTGCACCAAATTTTACACCAATTTTTATGCCAGGTTTTATGCCAAGTTTTGTGCCATCCTTTGTAACATGTTTTGCATCAAGTTTGGCACCTAATTTTGTTTCACCAACTTTTGCATCCTCTTTTGCATCCATTTTTTCATATTTTTTGCGTCCCCTTTGTGCCAAGTTTTGCAGCGAGGTTTGTGTCTATTTTTGCATCTATTTTTGCATCTAATTTTGTTTCATTAACTTCTACATCTTGTTTTGCATCCATATTTACATCCTATTTTTCATATGTTATTGTGTTCACTATTGCATCCAATTTTCTTGTGCCATAATTTGCACCTAGTTTGACACCTCCCTTTGCACCCTTTTTGTTTCTAAATTTGCATCCACAATGGCATCCTCATACATCTAGGTTTCATTCAATTTTACATCTACTTTCTCATCCCTTTTTATATCCACTCTTGCATCAAGATTTTCATTAGGTTTTGTGTCTCATATTGCATCTACTTTTGCATTGAAGTTTGTTGCATCAACTTTTTCATCCTATTTTACATCCATTGTTGCACCCATGTTTACGCTTACTTTTACATCCCTTTTTGCATATTTTTTTGCATCTTCATTTGTTTTTTTTTTCATCTATTATTACATCCACTTCTATTGTGACACAATTTGTGTCATGCTTTGTACTTACTGTTGTACCCACGTTTGCTTCCAATTTTGCATCCATCTTTGCATCCTCTTTTGCATAAAATATTGCATCTATTTTTGCATCCACTTTTGTGTTAGGTTTTTCATCTCATTTTGTATCTTCTTTTGCATGTACTTCCATTGCATCCATATTTTGCATCCAATTTTGTTTCTCCTGTTTCACTCATGTTTGCATCCACTTTTACATCCCTTATAAAATCTTGTCTTGCATCTAAGTTTGCACCTTTTTTTTTGTGTCTATTATTACATCCAATTTCTTATCCACTTTTGTTGTACTATGATTTGTGCCATATCTTATGCCTATCATTGCAACCCACATTATCTTCCATTATTGCATCCACATTTGCATCCTCTTTTGTGTCCAAGTTTGCATCAAATATTGTTTATGTTTTTTGCATCCCATTTTGAATCTACTCTTACATCCACTTTTGATTTGTCCAATTTTGCAACTAACTTTATGTTTGGCCCATGTTTACATCCCTTTTTGCATCCAAATTTTCCTCCTTTTTGCATTCAAGTTTGTGTCTTTTTTTTTTACATTCATTTTTGTATCCACATTTGTTTCACCACAAGTCATGCTAAGTTTTATGCCTCCTATTGCTCCCATGTTTTCTTCCACTTTTTCATCCATGTCTGAATCCTATTTTGTGTTCATGTTTGCAACAACTATTGCATCTAATTTTTCATCCACTTTTATGTCAATTTTTCTATCTTGTTTTGCATCTACTTATGTTGTGTCCACTCTTCATCCAATTTTACGTCTATTTTTACACCCATTTTTTTGTTCACTTTTGCATTCCTTTTCCAACACACATCATATTTTTTGCATTGATGAGTTTTCTTATGACATTGAAAATTATGAACAACTGATGCCAATGTCAATAATTATAACAATGATGATAATGAAGATGATGATGATGACATGAATTGTGATTGTTATGATAATGACAATGATGATAAAGGCGATGGGGGTTACAATGGAAATGATGATGATGAAGCTAATGACCTTGGCCATTCTTCCTAATTTTTAAATGTTGTCATGGTCATAATCATAATAATTATCTTTGACATTGTCTTGTAGGTCATCATCATCTGATCATCATTATCATTATTTTCATCTTGGTCATCATCAACAACAATAATGACATGAATGATGATCATGATGTTCATGATGAATATGACAACAGTTATGATAAAAATTATATTAGTTATCATGATGGGGATGGTGGCAATTATAATGATTATGATAATGGTAGTGATGATGATGATCATCGATCATCTCTAAAAAATAAAACTGTTATTTCTGTTGCATATATCATGTGTCCTAACAACCCTTTTCGAGCACTTGTAACATTTTTTGGGTTCATTATATTTCTTACGATACCTATAATTATGAACAATTGATGACAATGTCCATAATCATGATGATTTTGATGATGACATGAATGGTGATTATGACAATAATGAAATGATGACAATAATGATGATGGTGATGGTGGTGATGATGGAAATGATGAAGATGAGACCCTCCCTCTAAACTAGGGAGGTACTCATAATGAGACAAGAAAGTACTCTCAAGTTGAAATATTCATATAAGAAGGGATCTGGATTGGTAAACATCAATGATGATTTACATCATCATAGCCAACATTGTCAAAATATCAAGGCCTTGACTAGCAAGTTTATCTCTCCACTAGATCAGAGCATAATGTTGGGAGGCATAAATTTGGACACCACTACCTCTCTAGGTACTTACCCCACCAGGATGTTCACCAAGTATGTCTTTACATGATCATTTCCTAATCCACTATCATAATATTTGACACCAAGAAATGTCAATCATCATGACTATTTTTATCTTCGATTAATGTACTTGACTTATGGCAGTTAATCCTAGTCAAAGTCCAAATTTTCAAAGAATATTTGTCCCAGATGTCTATCCAATCCACCGTTCTCCCTACTGGTGTCTTTACTAGGCTTGTGACTGTTAGTCTTGGCCACAGTACATGACACATTGATAATATGGTGTCTACCTTCACTCCCTCTCAACCAGAGAGGAGACGTCCAGTATAAGCATAAAAGTTTCTCAAGAATACCCATCATTTTCATAGAGAATAACATCATTAATTTGTTTTCATCACATCACGCCTTTATGATTAAGCATTCACAGATTTGTGGCAAAATATTTCCCCTTTTGTCATTTGTGATGAAATAAATTCAAAAAGTGAATGCCAAAATCATTAAAGATACATTATACTGATTTATCTAAGTCTAAACTCTAAGGTTGAAGTGAAAAATCATGTAAATGTTATATCTATGAGTTGTGCCAAACTATGAAAACCTTATTCCCTAATTCCTATATAAGAAAAAGAAAAAGAAAGAAAAATATGGCCCAATGAATGGTAACACATGTATTCACTCCCTCTTTGAAAAATATATGAATATATACACTCCGAGTCACACTTGATCACATGTTTGCGATGGTTAAATCATGAAGTCCTCTTTTCCCCTTGCATTTTCACTTCATCATTTAAGCACCTAGTTGAGGATCTAGGGAATGTTTGTTGCCTAAGGGTCTCATGTCTACTCTTGGTTTACTTATGTCACACTACTGTCAATTTATGTGACAGGGTGAAATACATAAGTTTGTGGATCTATTAGAACAATGTATTAAGTTAGTCATCACTCACAAATGTATTACATCTCATTGATCCACATTTGTGGGTTGGAGACTCATTGCTTGACAAATTTAATGGAGACTACTTTATGGCTTTAATGGTATAGCTTAAAAAATATCTTGTTAAACATTGTGATTCATCCTTTCCTTTTCTCGAGACACTTGATACTATTGAAGTCACTCCCAATAATCCATGGAGATGGGGAGTATAAATTACTTGTGCTAGAAATAGAATTGAGAAATTAGGTTTTACATTTGCGATATTGGAGTCATAGACATTGGATACATGGTAGTAGTCCTCGATGTCAATTAACTAAAATTGTATTGTCATAATGCAAAAAGAGGTAAACATATTGCTAACCTTGATGTTCTTATCATTTCAAATAATAACCATTCCACCCAAGTATCTCTAAGCATCAATCACTACTACTTGGAAATTCCTCTCCCATTCGCTAATTATATGAGGTAGAACCTCACTTGGTATTTTTGTTTCTTATATCAATATTATTGATGGATGCTTTTCATATCATTTTTCTTTTAGGAGTATTTGTTTTTCTTTACTATTGAGGCCCCTCATGTTCCATGAGATTATTTTCGTCGAGAATTTACATAGAAAGGAAGTATAATGTGACTGGAAAACATGTCTCAAGATTTAAGTGCTTGGACAATTCCACTTCATGACTCCTATATTTCCTTAACCTGGGACCGAATGGTGAACTTGATGGTCTTAAGGGAAATTGACCAATGAAAATCTAAACAAGAGGTGACTTTTGAATTTATCACATACAATTTAATATACTAAAAAAAATATCCATAACAATTTCATCAATCAACGAATCATTAAAAAAAATATCCAAAACAATTTCATCAAGCAATGAATCATTGCATTATAAGATACAATCTATAAATCTTTCGGGAATGTTTTGCTAAACCATGCTCAAAAACCAACATATTTAATATTAATATTTAACAATAATATGGACAATAACACATTTTGATAAATTAAAAAACATATTATCAAGCCTAAAAAATGTCACTAACAGAGAACTATAAAGCATGCAACTAATGGAAGTGACCACTCAAGGCCACCATAAGACAATTAATCTATTAAGACCAAGATTAATGGGGACAAAGATCTACAAAGGATAAATGCAAACCTATTTTAAATTTATTGTTTTATTAGGTTCAAGATGAACATTTCAAGATATAATGAAGAACATAATTAGTTTTATTGCATTAAGAAAACCCAAGCACATTCTATAACTTAGCAAGGAAGAGATGTATAATACCCATCTCAACGACACAACACATGGCATTAAGTTACTTTTTTATATATAATTTAAACTCCTATCATAAAATCACAAATTTAGCATGAATGGGATGTTTAAAATCCATTTTTATTAAAAAAAATATATAATTTTTCTTATAAAAAAGAAAATACCAAAAACTAAATATATTTTTTTAGAAAATAAAAAAATATTAAAACTAAATATATATTTAAAAAGAAAACTAAAACATAAGCAAACTATAATTTGAATTTGACACTCTTGTTAACTTTCGGAAACTCATATGGTGGAATGTGATCTCTTTATCCTCATCTTTAGCTTTTTCCTAACAAATAAAAGCACACAAAAGCAGGAAAGAGCCATCAAGCACGGGGAAGCTTTTTCCTAAGCACAAAAGCATCTAAAAAGTGGAAAAGGTCATTTTTATATGAGGAAACATTATTCACCCGAAAGATTTTTCCCAAATTGAACTAATGAGGAATTTGGGAAATCTTCATAGCCTTCACTTCCCTATATATTGGAGGCTTGGCCATTGAAAATATGATGGGAATTATTGTATTGTCACACTGCTGAGATCTATGTTTAGAGGGAGAGTTTTGGAGCTAGGAGTTGGAGGAGGTGTTGCTGCGATTACATCTGATTGTTGTAACTTTCCTCCAACTCCTTTATTAATATATATCAATTGTTCTTCCTTCCATATGTTTCTATTCATTCTTTACTTATTCTATTTAACTAATGAATGTATGGGATTTTGGTTTATATTTATTTATTCAATAATATTTATATGTTTCTAATAGTTTTGATTATCAAGATATTATGTTGTGAAGGTTGCTTTATTCTCTCTCTTATGTGTAGGACCAAGGTTTGGAGCTAGCTAGGAGTGCTTCCTAGCTATACTAAAAACTCTAAGAAGACCTGCATGTGAGGACTCACAAGAATTTCTCTTCTTTTTTTTGGTCTATACTCTAGATCTTGATATACTAAGAATCCCGAGCCTTAAAACAACCTTTCTCTTCATTGTTCTGTCCTAGGTTTCTAGGATAAACTACGAGGGCTTTATGTTCATCTAATCATGCTTTAAATCCTACAACAAAATGATATTTAGAAACTTTAATATATTTCACTATGTAAATGAAATTAGTAAAATGAACCCATAGAGGGGGTCATAAATGGAAATAAAAGTAAAACTCTAAACAAGAAGCCAATAGTGGACTTAACCATGGATGAAAAATTGGGAGTAGAATTGGATGAAACTAGCCATCAAAACCAAATGCAAACAATTACGCAAAAATGGGTTTTAAAGTAAAATTAAAAAATGGTGCAACATTAGACATGAACAAGGGAACAAAATAGGGCATATGAAAGGATACCAAATTCGGCGCAAACAAGAATGAAAAAATGGACACCAAAATGAGGATGCAAAGAATGGTGTAAACTTAGGGTGCAAAATTGGGTGCAAAAAGGATATAAGAAAAAACAAAAAAACAAGATGCAAAATGGGACTCAAAAAGGGTGAAACCAAGGATATAAAAAATGATGCAAAGCTAGATGAAAGTTCATACTAAAAATCTAGGTGAAAAATGAAATGCAAATGTGGACACAAAATGTGGTAGAAAAAAGGATGCAAATTTGGATGCCAAAAAGGATGCAAAATTAGACACCGAAAAGGATGCAAATTTGAACATAAAAAATGGTGTAAAATTGGACACAAAAAAAGAAAAAAAGGTGCAAAAACGGGCATAAAAATGGCTCAAATTTGGATGCAAATTGAGATGCAACATTGGATATAAAATGAGGTGCAAAAAATAATCCAAAACTTGGTGCAAAAACAAATGTAAAAGTAAACAAAAAAATGGCTCAAATTTGAATGTAACAATAGAAACAAAATGGGATGCAATATATAGTTCAACATAGGATGCAAATTTAGATGCTCAAAAGGATGCAAAATTGGATACAAGAAATGGTGTTAAAAATGATGTTAAATTGGATGCAACAAATGATGCAAAATTAGATGCAAAATATGGTGCAAAATAGGATGCAAAAAAGGGAGATAAATAAAACGCAAAAGTGGATGCAAACAATGGAGCAAAAATGCATGCAAAATTTGGCACTAAATTAGATTCAACATATGGTGCGAAATTGGAGGGAAAAAATGGTGTAAGAAAAGGCAGAAAAACTGGCGCAAAAATAGATGTAAAAATAAGTACAAAATTAGAAGCAGAAAATGGCATAAGACTAGACGCAAAAATTTGCACAAACTAGATGTAAAAAAATGCACTAAATTAGATGTCAAAGATGGTGTAAAACTCAATGGAATTATGACAAAAAACTAGAAGCAAAAAATGCCACAAAAGAGGAAGCAAAAAATGATGCAAAAAATGGCACAAAACTAGAAGCAAAACATGTTGTAAAACCAAATGAAAATCTTGGTGCAAAATATGATGTAAAAAATGATGGAAAATTTGGTGTAAAAAATATGCAAAATTTGGTGAAAAGAAGGATGCTTTAAAAATTGCACAATAGAGCTAGATTTAGCATCGGGTTGCTCATCCCAATTGATAAAAAAAATGCATTAAAATCTGGTGCTAAATCTAGCACAAATTTCTTGTTTTGTTGCAGTGAAAGGACAAAGCCAAGGAGCCCACATTGCTTTGGATTGACGGTGAATGGGTGCGTTGTTAAGGCACTCCTTGCGATAGGTCATCGGTTCAAATCCCCCGTGGGTACTTAGGTTAGTCTTAACGTAGAAAAAAAAAAAACAGGACAAAGCCAAGGTGGAGTAACCCATCAAAGCCACAAGCAAATAATGGCATCGCAAAGATGAAGAAGAACACAAGAAAGTGGCGTGAGTTCCACAAGTGCTTGACTCACAAAAAAAATGGGTGTCAAGCCAAGCAGTGATTAGTGATCGAGCTAAAAGCTTCGAAGTCCAATGCATATTCCAATTCTGAGTTAGAACCTAGCAAGAGGAATGACAAGGGGCATCAGATTATTGATGTAAAACCTAGTGCCACCATGTCTACTACCAAGGTCTAGAAGATTGAGTCGTAGGATCCAAAGGAGGACGAACTCCTCTTCCACACACAGATGTTGATGAAGGGTTATCCGATGCAGCTCATTTTTTATAGTGGGATCCAAAAGAAGTTCATTTCAGTAGAGGTCATGAAGCGATTGGGCCTACCGACCACACAACACCCACAGTCGTACACCATCAAGTGGCTTCACCAAGGATGAGATCTTCATGTTAGTAAATAGTGCTTCCTTCCGTGCAACATTAAGCCCTTCATGGATGAGGTATTGTGTGATGTTGCTCCACTTGAAGTTTGTGTTGTGTTATTCGGCCAACCATATGTGTGGAAGGATCACATTTTGTATTAATCCAAGCCTCACACTATTATTATTACTTTGGGCAATAAGTTTACAGGATACCTGAGGTAGCCCCACCTACCACCATCTCTTTGATCTCTACTAAGAAATGCAGTAAGATCATCTCCTAGACTGAGAAATTTGTTTTCTTATTTATTCACTCTCAAATAAAGGGGAAGATAGTGGCCACATCCATGGCCCCTAGGAAGGGTTTCCCCACACAGTAGAAGTAGGTGGATAAGGTCATGGAAGAATACAGGGACATACTTTCCTCACCCATAGGGATACATTTGCACTGTCAGATCAAGCATTTGATTGATTTGACTCCCAGAGCACCTCTACCCAATGGGTCAATTCACCATTGCTCCATTCTAGAAAATCAAGAAATCAAGCGGTAAATCCACTGAGTTGCTGCAAAAAGAGCACATCTGACCAAGTTCCCCACCCTGTGGGAGCCCAATCGCACTCATATAAAATAAATATGGAATATGGCGACTTTGCATTGATTATTGATCACTAAAAACAATCACTGTGAGGAAGAGGTAACTAATCCCATAGATTGGTCACTTGTTGACCAGCTCAAGGGAGCCAAGTATCTCAGCAATATCGATTTGAAGTTTGGCTATCTCCAGGTGCCAATAGAACATAGAGATGTATGGAAGACCACCTTCAGATCCAAGGAGGGCCTTTTCGAGTGGTTGGTCATGACTTTTGGGTAAATTCCCCTACAATGTTTATAAGGATGATGGATGACATCTTGCGTCCCTTTACTAGCTCGTTCATGATTGTATATCTGGACAATGTCCTCATCTTTAACAAGAGTTAGGAAGAAAATTTGCAAGACATTCAGAAAGTCCTTCAAACCTTGCAACAACAAAAAATGTGTGTTAACTTGGAGAAATAAACCTTTGGCATGAGTCAGGTCCAATATCTAGGTTATATCATTGAGGAGAAGGGAATGCATGTGGATCTAGCTAAGATCCAAGTAATTTGGAATTGAATACCCCTGACCACTCTAACAAAGCTTCACTTTTTTTTGGGCCTTACCAATTTTTATCGGAGGTTTGTATTTGGATTCTCTCATATCACTTGGCCTGTGAGTCAAGTTACCAAGGGAAGAGCGAAAACACATTCTTTTCTGGTCTGAGTCCCAACAATAGGCATTTGTTGAGATAAAGCAACGCCTCTCCTCTGCACCAATATTCACATTGCTAGACTTGCAACAATCGTTTGAAATTGAGATAGATGCCTCTAACTATGCTATTGGTGTAGTTCTCACCTAGCAAGGGCATCTGATGGCCTATCACAGTGAGACACCTTCTGACACAATTTTTAAATACCCCACCTATGATAAGGATATGTATTCCATCATGCAGGCTAGTTGGAAATGGAAATATTACATTCTAGGGAAGGAGACAGTCATCCAAACATATCATCAAACCCTATAGTTTATATAAACACAAGAGAAGTTTCCAAACAATCACCATCAGAAGTGGTCCACATATCTGCATCAATCCCATTTGAATACCAAATACAAGAAGGAAAGCACCAATCATGTCGTAGATTGCCTCAGTCATCCACCAGTTGTAACAGTGACCATTGTTCTCAACTCAAGTGGCCACGAGACCTCTGGACAGCCACAACTATAAAAAAATGATCCAGAGTTTTCCACATACCAAATGTTAATGGATGGCAAGCAAGTTCTGTACTTACACCTCCAAGATGCATTATTATCCTACCTGCATCAATTTTGTGTTCCTTCAAGCGAGCATGCTAAGCCTATTTTGGAGTCACACTATAGTCAAGTCGCAGGACACTTTGATGTGGAGAAAACTATGGTCATACTGCAAAAGTATTTTTACTAGCCAAATCTTTGATAGGATGTTGGAAAATACATTAGATCATGCACTACCTATGCCATAGCTGAGACAACTATTAAGAAGTAAGTCTTGTATACTTCTTTTCCTACTCCTAGACAACCCTGGGAATCCATCTCCATGGACTATATGTCTGGCCTTCCTTCTACCAAGCATGGCAATGGCTGTATATTTGTGGTCATCGACAAATTTTCTAAGATGGCCATATTAGTTGTCTGCAAGAAGAGTACCACAACAAAAGCCACTGCCAAACTCTTCTTTGAACAAGTGTGGATAGATTTTGGGATTCCAAATACCATTGTATTAGATCAAGATAGTAGGTTCCTAGGTGCATTTTGGTCGAGCCTTTGATCATTGTTCAACACAAATCTCACCAAGTCAACTGCATTCCACCTCCAGAATGATGGCCAGACAGAGGTCGTCGATGATGATTGTGCACATACTACACATACAGCTCTAAAAATCCTAGGACGTGGGATGATGGTCTTCCTATGTGCAAGATAGTTATAACAAAGCTCTCCATAACTCGACTAACCGTATCACCTTTGAAGTGTGCCTGGGATTTCAACCACTATTACCCATTGATGTTGCACTTCCTTTTGCAACTACATAATCATAATCTGCCCATGTTTATTCCAAAGTTGATAAAGCCACTAGGTTTATTGATTACATTTACCACATCCTCCAACAGATTCATGACATCCTAGAGAAATCTAATGCCAAATACAAATAATGACATGATCAACATTGGGTGCCCCATAAGTTTGCAGTGGGCCACAAAGTTTGGTTGCATTTGTAGAAAGAATGCCTTATTGGAGCCCATCAGAAGCTTAGACCACTCTGATATGGGCCTTAGATCATCACCAATGTTGTGGGACATAATTATTTTGAGCTCATCGTGCCCCCATTCCTTGGCCTGCACCCAGTGTTCAATGTGTACCACCTTCAGCCATACTTTCCATCGCTACTGGACACATTAGACATTGTAGAACAACTCATACCAACAAAGTTAAACCGAGACTGCATGGAATTGGACACAACTAATCAAATCATGGACACACAGATCAAGAACACTCACCAATAGAAGATACAATTGTATCGGTTTGTCAAAGTTGACCAACTCCTGCACCAAAGCAACTGGCTCATGAGGGACCAAGTTCAACAGAAGTTCCCCAATCTCGTGGAGGCACTCAATGCAGTGGGGAAAATTAGTTCCTAGGGAGGGTAATTGATATAGGTGGAATTTGGTGGCCACCATCCTATTCTGTTTGGACCACCACCATTATTTCTTTCAATTTCCTTAATTGTAGCACAATTTACTATTTTGGCAGTTTTACACGGCCTACACTTCTAGAGCTGTTTTGATGCCCTAAACAATGTTTTTTGGAAAATTAGAAAAATTTTAGATTGTTGCAAGGGTTTGTAGCCTAAATTTTTATTCCTCAACTATATATTTCTAATTAGGTATCATACACATCAAGAAAAGATCGTATGCCAAAGTTATGACCACAGGAAGTTGACGTACCAATTTACCCCAACGCAACCCGCCAACTTTTGGAACTTCATCTCCTAGAGTTATATTTTTGGATGTTTAGGGTTTTCCATTGTTTCTCAATAATAAATAGGCCTTTGAGCCTCATTGTAACATGGTTCAAAAGGCATTTAACCACCACATCTCTTCTCATAGATAAGCTACCATGGTCTAAGCTAGTTTATTCCCATTCTTCATGTAAATCATTTTTAGTACTTTATTATTAATGAAGTGAAGTTATGTTTTCATTGTATCTCTATTTTTATGTTCATATATGTATTTAAATTCATTCCTTCATAAATTTGGATCATACTACTAGTACCCTTGTTTCCTTTCACAAGGCTCAGTCGAAGCTCCTCCTATGTCATGTAGTTCCATAAGCGTTCCCAAGTATGAAAATAATATCTTCTACTAACCACTTACATAAAAACATCATACTACTTTTGAAACCCATTCAGGGTTATTCTCACAATATATTCATCCTTGACCTTGTCTCCAATGGTCGCTAGCTCATCTCTGACTATTATTATGTGAGTGAGATAACTGACAATGTTCTCTCTTATAATCTTCTCTCTTAGGATCATTTTTTTTATTCATATTTTTATCCTAGAAAAGATTTTTGATATCATCCAACATCATTTTAGTCATATCTTATTCTGCCAAACATGGAACTATGTGGTCCTTGACCCCATATAGAATAATATGCCTGGTCTTGGCATAATATTTCTAGTACTCATACAACATGATAGGATCTATTGGTACATCAATGTGAACCATAGGAAAATTCTTCAACCCATGCTCTTCCAAAATAACAAGGCACCAGATTTTCCAGACCCAAAGTTACACGTGCCATCCAACCTATCTTAGTCCCTTAATCCTACAAAAGCCATTAATGAATCCCTTGAGAGAAAATAAAAATAGTATATCTTCTACCAGCTAACAAAAGTATTTGGAAAACCTCATTGTCTCCCTTTACAAGTCAAATCAAACCTATGCAAGTTAATCAACCCACTGGAAGAAACTTGACCCATTGCTAGCAATTCACACTACCTCAAACTAGCCACAAGAACTACCTTAGCTAGCTCGCACAACCTTTCAGAAATACACACTTCCCCTAGGAAATTATTCTGGAAAGATAAACTTCCTCGAGCAACTTGTTAACATCACTCACACCACCTCAATTAATTTGCACTTCCTTTTGGTAATTTGATCTATTACTCTAACAACTTGCACTGGACAAGCTGGCTACTTGCTCTAGAAATTCATCATTCTACAAAAAATAACACTAGTAAAATTTCTCTAAGTAAATTTGAAGAAAACTAAAGAAATCGATCCAGGTACTAAATCCTTAGCTTTCTCTTCCAAACCCCTACGTTGATCTACTCTAGTAAACCTTTGTACATCAAATATGCTCTAAAACCATGTGAAGTTTTTAAATATTGTTGCAGTTATCGATTATTATTCACCTATCTGAAATAGATTATTTGTCTTCTACAAATTATATGCGAAAATACTAAAGAAAGAGCTATTGCAACCTTATGAAAATCAAATCATAGGAATGGAAAAAGTACTGCACACACACAAAATAATAGACATTGATCTTTTAGGACAAATGTCCTTGGAAAAACCCCCATGTGGGGAAAACCAGTTCTACAGATGAGTAATTTTATTATTCTTTAGAAATTCTGTAATTGAAAATTATTACAACTATTTTCCGCAACTTAGCAAACCTCCGAAAAATTGTTTTCTTCACTCTTGCTAGTCAATTTGAGCTCTTAGATGCAACTCAACCCCTTTGATTCAATTTGGACCTCATTTAGCTCACTGAACTAATCCCCATGTATGGCCCTGACTAACTCGTGCTCTCTGGCAACTTGGACTAGCTACGAAATAAACTCGACCTCCTGTAGAACAATCAAATTTTCTTATGCAAATCAATCACTCTAGAAAATTCCTTCTCGCTCTCCAAAATTGGCCTTTCTGATGCAATTTGCACTGCTAGGAAACTCGACCTCTCTACAGATAAAATTTATCTCCCTCTATCTTTGAGAAAATCGAAATCATTGTGAAGAATTTTCTCCAACAACTTGATCTTCAATCATTGTTGATCTTAATCTATTGGTTCCCTAATGTTATCACTGCACCCTTTTCTCTCATTGCAAATCTGTTTCTCGAATGTATTCTCCAAATTCCCATTGATCTCCTCTTAATATCCCATTGAGCAACCAACGATCTCGATCTAACTCCAATTAATGGCTAATATCACCTTGACTCCATCACATTAATTTTCTAGAAGTTACTAGAGGAAAATAGGCTTGCCTCACTTAATCCTCGATTAATTAAACCATTTCCCTAAGTTATACTTAGGAAAATAATTAAACTAGCTAATTAATTCTAATTAAGACATTTATCCTTAGAAACCTTTTCTAGGTATTGGAGAAGATTAATCCATTGTGTTCGCTAGTCACATGGACATCCTCTAAGGCTAGAACACATGTACAAACTACACAAACTAACATAAGTTAAACTCATGTTGTGTTATAAAAGTAAGAGCTAGATTGTGCTAATATTTTTTAAATTTAAAATTATATTTTTCATAATACATTATCCAATTCAATATTAAATTTATTATATTGCTTTTCAAGCATAAAAAAGAAAAAGAAAAAACCCACCTTGAGTTTTCATTGAGCCAAGAGACTCATTCTACAACTCAGTGTAAAGGCGATGTGTAAGTATGTTCATTCTCAACTTGGAGTTGACATGTGTACCTATTAAAATAAAAATAAAATATTCTCTAAATAGATCCACTTATGTGAACATCAACTTCATTTATATTTGTATATAAAGAATAAATGTTAAAGGAATTTTTTCATTGTTATATATAATAAAATATCCAATATAGATTCTCACGAAAATATTTTA
>APFE030126348.1:0-25381 GCA_000404065.3 Pinus taeda
AGTCACACTTTCACACCTAGACTCTTTGGCTATCCTTTCATGCCTAACCCCACACTCAGTGCCTATTGTGAGTAGGATGATGATGGTAGGTGCGCAAGTGTCTTCCTTGTGACTCGATAATAGAGGAAACTAGTGGCCTCAGACATAAATGGACAAGGCGAGAAGTATTTTAATGACCTAACACTACAGATTGAGAGACATTAGCAATATTAAAGTGGTGTATTGATAATCTTGAGGATATCTTGGAGGAAATGATTATATCCATGGAGGTGTTATCTGATTCACTTGACTTTCACAGTAATTCCAGATGAATATTGTGGACAATATGATGTTAGAATTATTTGAGGACCATATAGGTGAATATATCACATACTTATTGTGTGATGAGGTGCATTTTCAGCCTTAGTATAGGCATGCCAAAGAGGAATTTGGATTGAGGACAAATATTGAAAATGTTGACACCCAATCTTTGGGATTAGGAAAGCTTATGTAAATATTATAAATAGAAAAAAAATAAAGGAAGATAGAAGACGAAGAGACATTGGGAGATGAAATCCAATAGCCTCCCTCTTCATGTATATAGTCATATTATCTCTTAATGCTAAACACAATTAGATTCAGAGTTACAAACTTGGCCTGACATGGTAAGAAAGAAACAGGTCCCAATTCAACTCTCCCCTATTGTAACTCATATTCATTGACATATTCCCTACCATTATTTCCTTCATAAGGCTGAGAACAAAAAATGTGGTCATTTAAGGCCTTAAGATGGATCTTAAGGATTTTCTCTGGAAATTTTCAAGGTGGGAGAAGTGGTAAAAATGGCACATAAAGTTGATTCCTCCAAATATTCTGCTCTAGACTATGGCTATAAAATAATCTATTGATCCAACCACAACTATTTATACTTTCCTCTTGGATCGTATCTAATAACATATGAAAAAATTTCTTTACCTAGAAAATCTAAGTAAAAGGTGTACTCACATTCCTTAGTAGAACATAATATTCCATCCTCAAAATCCTCCACCTCCTCAAGTTAAAAAATAATACTAGTGGAAGAAAAATTACTTTGAATCCTAACACACCAATAGGATTTTTGCTACTTTTTTATCAAGAAATATAATTCTATTAATGAAACAAGATGACTATGTAATCAACAAATGTTAATGCTCAAAATAGTTTTGTGAAAATATTCCATCACCTAAGGAGAACATATAGACAAAGAAGATACTAAATAAGGAGATTCCAAAGATGAGGCTCCAATAATAGGCACAACATAACCTCCACCCATCAATATCTCATTCTAGTAGTTTGAGTTAATTTGATTGTACCTCTTTAATGCATCCATCACTACAACACACGAACTCTTGAAGCCTAATATTTTCATATATTGAAAAGGCTTGGTTGATCCAATCCCTCTACTCTAGTACTTCTCACATGGATACATTGTCAATATATTGTGTGTAAAATTTAGATAATTTGTGATCCCATTTTTAGTTTCATGAATTAAATATTCCCATCCATTCTCTACTTTATTTTGTATAAACATGAGAAGGAGACATGAAAACTTGACTTACTAGTGACATGACTTCTAAATAGTCCACAACATCATAAGACGATCCATAGAAACATCATTAAAAATCAACCCATATTAAATAGTTATCAATTTAATAATTCATTATATAGTTTAATATATGTTATTTTCTAAATAAACCATGGTTGATAATAATCTTGTTAACAATAACAAAAAATCTTATATAATAAAATATGTTTGTATCATTTTTTATTAGAAAAAAAAAATTGATCATATTTCTCTTTGATTTGAAAAAAATACATATAGTAGATACTTATAGCATTCACAAGGAATTGAGGTCATTATATTCTCATTACAAATCTCTATCTCAATATTTAAAATACCAGGAAAAAAATTAAGAAGCCCATAACCCTTTATAAAATTTATTCTAAACATATAGTATTTTAAATATTTATAATTAAATTATACCATGATAAAAGTTTTATTACTTCCAATAAGGAAATTATGTACTCTATCATCACCTAGAATAGGGTACTCTCACAAAGCTCTATGCAAATATGACATTCTATTCACTCAAGGTTGATTATTGCAAAAAACATTTGGAGTTCTACTCTTCACCTAGCCATAGACCTTATTGCTCCAGATATTTCAAAAACAAGTCACGTGTGAGCCATCAATCCATTAATATGTTGTCTCTTCTTAGCATTGTCCTCAATTAAACAAGAAAAAGTGATGTCATCTTCTCCTTATTCTCCCTCCTTATATAGAATACATTGATGGTAAGGAACCCAACCCCTTTGGTCCACCTATCATTATATAATTATTCCTTTGTCTTAACATTTTCCATAAACCTACATTATATATTATTCTTCCTTTGTCTTCAATTATATATAATAATTAATTAGTAAAATTTATACTTGTTAAAAATTTCAAATTTATGAATGGAATGTCAAGAAAATGTATCATGTAGATATTGAACATTGCATATCTTAAATCAATATAGACTTTGCATATCTTTAAAAATTGCACCACTAAAAGTTGCACCAATGCTCGTTTTGTACATACCAAAAAACATTTTAGAAGGAGACCAAAATGCCAGATGAACACCACCAATGTAGAACTTTAATTTGAAAATCCCAAAAACCCAACTTTCCCATTCAATAAGAAGATGATAGATAGGAAATGTAGGTGAACATGTTGAAAAGCATAACCACTTGGTTCTTTCTGATATAAATTTTCTTCATGAATGGAAATAGTGTATTCCTTTGTACAAAAGTATGAACTTTGAAATGATCCATGATAGTTGCATATTATTGGGGCTTATTTTTCAAGGCAAAGTCCAACATTCACTCTAAACTAACAATGATCATCAATAACCACTTGGGGAATGCTTGTAGTCAACCAGTATACCAACCACACTAGAATTTGAAACTGAATACATCAAAATGAAAATTAAGTATGTTAATAGAAGAGTTCAATAAGAACTTGAATTTGGTTACTCATGCCTACTAGGGAGATATTTCCATTAAAGGAATTCATAACACAAGCAACAATACAACAAAGTATAAGTGATCTGAATGATGACATTACCAAAGATGTAAGTGAAGGATTGGGAAATTTATGGTGATCATGCGAATGATAGATCTCGAAGACAACATCAAAAAAAATTATCCACCCTCAAAAACCTTGCCCAAAACATTGAAATGTGGTTCAAAAAAAATTTTCAGTAGGCTATTAATGCTACCAACAATCATTCCCTCTCCAATTTCACAAGAAGCTCCTACTCAAGCTACCTCCTCCACTATGGTTAGAGTAAGTTCTTGCAAATGTGTGAACTACAAGAAATTAAAACTGCCTTGGAATCTCCACCAATCTTAGGGAACTCGACTTCTTTGCATGCCCTAACTATTTTGTGTTGATTGATCAGTTAACTAGATGATCATTGAGTTTGACTGAAGTCCCATTGCTTTAATGACCTTCCACTAGTTCCTCCAAAAGTTAGAACCAATTTAATTGATAACAACCTGAGATAATTGAACTTTATTGCTACAAATTAACAGTCACATATGCAAAACTGAACGCTAAATCCTCCAACTCGAATTTACTAAGTAAACTAGGTGACACAAGCTATGTCACACAAGTTAACATCATCCAAGTTGTCTGTTGATGTGGAAATTCAAATTTCTTCAATTTAATCAAGGAAAAATCAAATTGAGAATTTGTTGTTGCATTTTTCAACACATAGTTCACTAGAATATATTACTTTCACTATGAACTTGGCATTCTTCACATGCTAAGTTCATAAGGTTTTCGACTGATGTGGTTCTATGTGTTGTGTATATAAAGAATATGTGTCCATCTCATGCTATCAAAAACAAAACTCCCTATGAAATGTGGTATGGCCACATTCCTTCGGTGAGGCATCTTAGGGTTTTTGGTTCCTCCTATTATACCTTCATACCTAAGGAACCGATAAAAAAACTTAGTGCAAGGAGTCACAAATGTATCTTCTTTCGGTATTCATACCTCCAAAGAATACCATCTCTATGATGAAGTGAATAAGAAGTTTATAATATCTAGAGATGTTATCTTTCTTGAGTCTTCCAAGATTGACAATGTTGTTGAGTGGCAGCTTAATCGTTTGGATAGATTCGAACACGCAAAGCATTTTCAAGAATTTGATAGTGAGATTCCACATCTCCTTCTCCTAGCTCTATACTTTCTATGAAGAGCCTTGATGAAATCAGGTTGAAGGAAATTCCTTCCCCTGCCTTATCAGGAAAGAGCTAAGAGACTACTGGCAGCAGGTAGCCAAATCTAACAAGCAGTGATGGTACATGTAAGATACAAAGCAAGGATTAATGCAAAGGAGTGTACTAACTATATACATATCATCAAACATATTTCATCCAACATAGGATTCCTTGCATCGTGCCTGGTTCGTGATAAGATCATGTTGGTCACAACCTCTGTAGCTTAAATAAACAAGTGGTAATACTCTTCATCTTCTAAGCTATGTAATAAACAAGTGAAAGGGAGAAAGACACGTAGAGGAAACACATGGAATGAATTTTAGTTCTTGCAACCATGCATGTCATTGAAGACAAAATGATACGACAATGATAAGCAATCTTTTAAGCTACACTAAGAGGTGTATTTCAAAACATGTGCTTTGTTTTCCATACCTAGCCTCCAAAGGGTTATACATGAGATGGAGTCTTCATGCGGTATCGATATTCTATCATACCTTTGGTTCCTTGGTCTACTTATTTTTCTCCTCATCTCCTTGAGAGTCATCTATCATGTCATCCTTCTTTGTGACCCCTAAGGGACATAATGGTGTATTTTTAGCAGGAAATGACTTTTGTGGGATGAGGCCCTGGGAGGACACATTTACACAGTTTTAAGATGCAAGACACTACTATAATATGAGGCCCTAGGAGGACACATATATGCAGTTTCAGGATGCAAGGTAGACTAGGTAGACAAGGGACAAAATTGCACAGTTTCTGGAGATAGTGGGTTCCACCGGAGGGAAGGAGAATGGAGGAAACCACTGTGCATTTTTGAATGTTAAGGGAAGTTGGGATTTCTGCGTATTGCACAGTTCCAACATGCAAGGGAAAATCTTGAGGGTTACATATGTGAAGTGCGCAGTTAAGGAAAGTTGGTTGAGGCTAGGTTGTTAAGGAAAGTTTGAAATTTGGCTAAGTGTGGGATGAATGGAACTGATGTGAACAGTGACAAAAATTGACTACGATCAAACACTTGAAAACTTAGCAATACAACATAGACCATCCAAAACATATAACACATACTTCGCTTAATGCAACAACCTTTGTGGCAACTTACGACAAGTGTGGCTCTGATGATGGACTTTGGGAGGATAAAGGTGACACTTGTGTAAGAGTGTGTCAAATGAGTGTGAAACATGTATATGTGGCAAGGATAACCCATTCTCATAAATATTTCCCCTTGAAGCAGAACAAACCTCCCTTTGCATGACAAGTGATAACCCCCATGCTCAAAGATGACATGTTTTATGTAAATATAAAAGCATGAATGATCGAAAAGGGGAGATTGAGATCATCAACTTATGAATAAGTAACTAAGGAATGATCGATCACAATATCCATAGTAGGCTCCGAAATTAAAGTGCATGCCAAAATTTTGGAGGTTGTTGCAGCCGCTACAATAGAGGCTTCACCTTCTTGCTAGCTTCTTTTTCAACCATTGTCTTTAATTCTATGAACTTGGAGAATGTCTCATCTTTCTTCCACATGAAGAAGATCCAACACTTCCGTGAGAAGTCATCAGTAAAAATGACAAAATATTTGTGTCTCACAGTGGAGGTTGTTGAGAAAGGTCCATAAACATGATAGTGCATCCTTTCTAGGACTGCATGTGGTTTGTTGTCCCGATCATAGGTGGATTTTATGTACTTCCGCAATGTACATCCTTTGCATACATCGTACTGCTTAAGTGCTCCTTTTAGGGAGGCCAGTGGTTATTTGTTTTATAATATTCGAGGTACCATGATGCAAATGGCTAAATATTTTGTGCCAAAGTTCATCGACATTGCGACTTGCACTTTCTTCACCTAGTGCTTAATGCAACACAATCTTCCACATCTAGCTTATACAGGTTCTTCACACAAACCCTGACTTTCTTCACCTCTCCCGTGGCTATGTGTCTGAGGAATGCTTTTCCTTTGATGAATATCACTTCACAATCATGGTCTTCCAAAACTACAACAAAGATGAGATTTTTCTTTAGGCCTAGAACAAACATGAAATCCTTGAGCCTGAGAAGGGAACCTAACTCCCTCTAAAAGGTGTCTGTACCAATACGAGTCACATTGTACCTTTTCTAATCCCCTAGCTTAATGTGCATCTATATATCTTTCTCCTCCAAGTCACTGAAAAAATATATACACCTTGTCATGTGGAATAATGTACTTGAGTCCAAGTACCACATGCTCCTCATCATTGTGTTGGACATGCATACAATAAGGGTTAAGTCAAACTCGAACTATGAAGCCAAGGTTTAACATGTTGCTCCTCCTAAGGTCTTCTTGCTTGCATTTTTGTGTGGACACTTCATGGCATAGTTCCCGCATTCATGACAATGGAAGCATTTAATTTTTGACAAATATTTCTTCTTTCACCCTTGACTGGATTCTGGTTTGGTTTGAGATTTATTCCCTTTTCCCTTGTTTCCCTTTCAAACTAATCCAAAGTTTTCTTTATCCTCGCCCTTGGATGAGGTCCCATCTCTAGTATTCCGCCTTATTTCCTCTTATACCAAATTAGACCATAAGTGTTCCCAATTCGATTGCTTCTCCCTCCCATTCACTGAATCTTGATAGTTATGCCAGTTCTTGGGAAGGCCTAGAAGAGCTAGGCTTACCAAGTCATCCTTTGAAACAATAACACCAACTATTGCAAGCTCATAATGAACTTGTGTGAACCTACTCAGATACTACGGGATAATGTCATTCTTCTACCTCTTGATATTTCAAAGTTTATCCTTAAGCTCCAGCTTCCTGTGGTCACTACTATTATGGAATAGATTTTTCAGTGTCTACCTCATTGCATAAGTATTTTCTTTCCCATGGAGATTGGTGACAAGGTGGTCTCTTACTCCCTCCAATATGTCTCGTGCGTACTCCCTCCAATAGTATTCTCCTCACCTTGGTTACATATTTCTTACATTGAGCAAGGTTTTCGGCATCATATTTCGTTGTTTTGCAACATCTCCCTTGATGTATTCTAGAAATCCACTGTCATCAAATACATCCTCCATGCGATCCTTCCATGTGATGAAATTAAAGTTGCATTCCAAGGCATACTCCAACCTCAACCCATTGAAGGTCATCTTCTCAGCTCTGAAGAAATCCTGCAACATTGAACTAGAAATTTGAACCTCTTGAGAAACAACTTTGAAATTCCTTCTCTAATGTGAATCTTGCTCTAATACCATGTAGAAATTATGGTGTAGCTTTTCAATTGCTCATGAAGTTTTAATCAAAATTACAAGACAAAAAGCTAGGATACTACATTATGGAAGTTAATTCCCAACTTAGAACAAAAATTTCATACATGCAATAAGAAATAACACACATGCACACTGTATCTTTCTTGGGGAAAGAAATCTGGTAAAAACCCCAATGTATGCTTACATTAATATGATGAACATAGATGTATTACAATTGCTTTGCTTAACTAGCACAACCTGTAAGTGAATACCTCTCTCTCTACTCATTGAGAAGCTCTGACCTAGACTTAGTCAATTTATGCCTTTTCTTGAGCCCCTATTTCCTTGTGTAATTCCTTGAAAAATTATTCCCCTATTATTTAGGAACTTTTCCAAAATGGATTGCACAATTCCCAAGGTTGATCATCTGATTGCATGCAACACTTGTACACTCAAGACTAGTCTACAACTAATGTTACACTGCCTTGGAATCTCCACCACAACTGGGCAACTCGAATTCTTTGCATGCACTAGTTATTTTGGGATGATTGATGAGTTAAGTAGATGATCAGTGAGTTTGACTGAAGTCTCACTGCACAACTAACCTTCCACGAGTTCCTCCAACAATTAGAACTAGTTTACTCGAATACAACTTGAGATAATTGACTTTGATTGACACAAATTAGCAATCACAAATACTTAACTAAACTCTAACTCCTCTAACTCGAATTTACTCAGTAAAATGGGTGACACAAGGCATGTCACACAAGTTTACATCCAAGTTGTATGCTGATGTGGAAATTCATTTTTTCTCAATTTAATGAAGCAAAAATCAAATTAATAATTTATTGCTACATTTTTCAACAATCCTTCAAGTGAATCTAATCCATGTTGTTGATGACAATGAAGAGTTCGAGCACAACAATGTGCATATAATAAAAACCAACAAATAGAAGTAGCATTCAGAATAAATGAAACAATCAAAAAACAAATATTAAAACAAAATTGATGGAGATCGTGAAAAGTACTCCAACTATGATGCTTCTTATCCACATTCAGCAAAAATGCTTCCATCACTCCTCTCATGAAGCACACCTCTATTGTCGGCCTCCATCGCCCTAAATCCCATCAGCGTTTGTCAACCTCCATCACTCCACTTCATGAAGAACCCATCAACAACGTTAAGACAGACCCCTAATCCTTTACCTTTACCATTTTTTACTAGTGCCTAGTATTGAAAATTTGAAGACAAAAATATTTCCTTTCTCTTAAAGATTTGTCTTAAAATTCCCCTCTGTGTAGTAATGCCGAATGCAATGATAGACAAATTGTCTCTAATCGCATCAATAGATATGAAAGGGACAAAAGAGGAATTGATGTCCGATAAATCTTGTTAGTAAAAGTTGTCGCGTTCTTCTTAGTCGACTATCCCCACAAAACAAAGAGCCCAACAAATCGCTGTCTTTATATAAGATAATGTGAATGGTAAGTAAAATAACAACCTCGGTATAGGCGCAAGACAATAGTTGCCTGCAAGATAGTAGACTTAAGGCGCACTGTGAGAGTCAATTTTGCAGTTACTAGATAATATTGTTTTAAATTGATATGTTTGTGTCCTAGTTGTTAATTGCCTTAAATAGGTTTCATCTAAGGTAGCCATTGTCTTAAATATAAAGTTTTGTTTTAAAATATTTTTGTCTCAAACTTTTTTTTGTCTTAAATATAAAGTTTTGTCTTAACTTGTTTTTGTCTTAAAATAATTTTGTCTTAAATATAAAGTTTTGTCTTTAAATGTTTGTCTCAAACTACTTTTGTCTTAAATACAAAGTTTCGTCTCAAAATATTTTTGTCTTAAATATAAAGTTTTGTCTTAAAATATTTTGTCTCAAACTCCTTCTGTCTTAAAATATTTTTGTCTTAAACTAATTATGTCTTAAATATAAAGTTTTGTCTTAAAATATTTTTGTCTCAAATTGCTTTTGTCTTAAAGTTTATATTTAAGACAATTCAATTGATATTAAATTTTAATGTAAAATAATTAAAATAATAAGTGATTTTTTAAGACAAAAGATTTCTTTTGTCTTAAAAAAAGTCTTAAAAGTGGCCTTGGTGTAGTAGTGTCACATCATATTTAAGAGAAAATTCTAAGGTTCAAGTAGTGGAACATCACATCGAGCATCAAAAAAAAGTTTTCCAACTCTTAAAGGATAACCTCGCGTTGGCGCAGAATAGAATGAAACAACAAGCATATCAACATCGCACCAAAAAAAGTTTTGATGTAGGTGACTAGTTATTCCTATGACTACAACCCTATAACCATGTAAACAAATGTCCCTCAAGCAAGCTAAGAAGGATAATAAATTATCACCAAAGTATTATGGTTTGTACAAGGTGTTACAAAAGATTGGTACTAGCACCGAGTTTTCCATGTTTCATGTTTAAAAAAGGTTCCAGGTGACAAGCTCCGAGTTCAAACAATATTGCAAGAACTTGACGAGGAAGGAAAAATGATATTGGAATGAGGAGCAATCACAAAAACAAAAACTCAACAACTACAAAATCGATCAATTTCGGAGTATCTCATCAAGTGGAAGAAATTATCTGCTGAAAATTCCACATGGGAGGATGAGAATTTTATACAGAAGCATGAAGAACTACTCAAGCGTTTAGGACAACGCTTTTCGGAAGGAGAGGGGCATGTTAGACCTGTATAATACTAGTGATTCCCCCATTACTATTGTCATTGTATCCCTTATTGTTATTATTGTGTCCCTATTGTCCCCATATTGTTATTAGTATGCCCCATAGAAACCCACTATTGTTATTTTTGTGCCCTTATGTTATTACTATTATGTCGTCTTGATTATATTGTGACCCGTTAGACTCCTATATATAGAAGGGAGGTTTAGTCATTTGTATCATCCAAGAATTGTTCATTTGTGTAATGTAAAGGAGGTTGTCCCCTTGAAGAGGTTGAATTATAAGGCGTTCGTCTATATTTTCTATCTTTTCGTGAGCTGGTTTCCTAACAGACAAACACTCTGGAGCTTGGCAACAACTGTGGGTTGAGTTACTAGTCCTAGAAGTCTTGGTTGGAACAAATTCTCTAGAGCCCTTAACTCTTGGGTAGAGCCCGATTTGGTGATGGTTAATGATGTTAGATCTTAGACTTTTGTGATCCATAATGATAATAAGTTTGTTTTTTGAATTAATCACATAGTGGAAATTTGTTCGACGTTTCGAACCAACTAATGTGGTTCATCCTCATGACAAATGGTGAAAAAATCAATCTTCACAAAGGCTTAAATAGCAGAGAAGCATCCTTGCCTAAAATTAGCCATTAGGAAACAGCCGTTAAGAAAAAGTTATGAACTCACTGTTGAGGAAAAGTTGTTAAGAATTAGTTAGGGAAATATAATATTAAATTGATTATTAATTGTTTAATTATAATTTCAAGGTTCCAATGAAATCAATTAGGGTATATAATGTTATAATATTATATAATACTAAAGTAATGGGATATTTTTTTATATTTTTAATTAATATAATTTAATGTCAATGTTAAAGCTTAAATTTTAAAATAATTTATTTAAGGTTATAAAAGATAAATAATAATAATAATAACGGTTATAATTAATGTAAATATTAAAGATAAAATTAAAACTTATATGAATTATAAACAAAGGAATCAAATATAGTTCCAAAATAATTAATAATAAAAGGATAGGGAATAAAAAGCACAAAGGATGAGAAAGAAGGATAGAAAGAAAGGACCAAATGAAGAAAGAACAAAAGAAGAGAGAGAAATGAAAATGGACCAAAAATCATGAAAATAGAAAACAATCAGGAGGAGAGGGTTGGGATCCAGCTTCTACTTAATTTCCAACCATCATCCCTATTGAGATTGATAGACTGGTTCTTAATATCAATGGCTTCTCTTAGTTTTCTATGATGGAAATGATCAACCTTAGCAATGGCATGAGAATCCTCAATGCAAACATGGTGCTTCGATTTCACAACATGTCACCGTGAGGTGGAATCACTGGTAGAGGGTTGAGGTGATTTGGCCTCTAGAAGCCCTGGTTTGGTTTTGTTTGATTTGTTTCATGATATCCCACATTTATGCTTGCAATAAGGCACAGGGGTGATTGGCTAAAAGAGAGATTTGGTTTAGCTCAATCTATGGTCAGGTGGAACATGGAAGTCCCTGACTTGGTTGGATTTGCATATGTTAATAACAACTCCTTTTCTTTGGTATTTTCATGATCAAATGTGCTTGCCATTATGTGGCTTTAATAGTTGTTTCATCATTGATATGTCTCTCATTATTTGTTGGTTATGAGCATGTTAAATGATTATTTTGATGTATGCTGTTGTAACTTTTTTTGATACCTTTAAAAGTTACAATTTTTTTTTTAGTTTGCCAAAATTTGTCACCTTCCTTCAGCCTTATCCTTGCCTTGGCAAATCCCTTCCTTTAAATACCATTCCATCTAACCCTTTCCAATGCTAAAAGACGAATTGTCTCTGAGGTTTTTATAAATGTTTTTGAGTTATTTTTAATAGTTTTGATTTTAAATAAAATTTAATTTATAAAATATATATAATTATATATTTTTTATAAAATTATTTACTCAAATATTAAACTTACGTTAAAAATATTGAGTCAGCGCAGTCTTTAGGTATGAGAACCACATTTGTTACCATGTATTACAGGTGATCAAAAAATCAAAACAAATGAGTCAAATCAAACCTATGTCCCCACTCCGCATTTCACACATTAAACCACCATTATATACATTACCTCAATCTATGGTTTGTGGGGGGGTTTCTTATGCAACCTTAACCTACCCATCCCCTCGCAATTCTGGTTTTACTTTACCACTTTTTACATTTGTCTTCATCTCTTCCATTGCGGGACCACCCTACCTAAACCATTTACCTTCTAATCCCCCTCGCAAGAACATTGTAAAACCACTTTTTTACATTGATTTGAATTTGTAAATGTGAGGTGGGAATGTCTACAAGGTATGCATGCAGGTTTAAAATTATAAAGTGTGTATCGAGGGCAATAATGGAGGGAGCATTTTATAGTTAATTTTACTGGAATGAGATTATGGGCGAAAGAGGAGGTTGAGTAAAATGAGGTAAAATGAGGATACATGTTCCAAAAATACACTTCAATACAAAACATGGAGTTTCCAATGCTAGTGATTTGAATGGAAATTGGCATCCACCCATGGTATTCATCGACCCATGGTAATTATCCACCCATGGAATATAACCATGGTATTATAAGTGGCATCCACCCAAGGTATTTATCCAACCATGGAATTTACCCATGGTATTGTAAGTGAGATCCACTCATGGTATTCAATCACCCATGAATTTACCTGTGGTATTATAACTAAAAAAAAGACTATAAGTAACAAGTCACATTTTGTAAAAGGACAAATTGTCCACCACAATGTAGCCTTTACAATTATTTTTTGTTTTAATAAAAAAAGTTCTTTGTGGTTTTGTTTATTGTGTGTTCTCCTCTTTTTTTTAATCCAACATTTCAATTTTTCAAATCTTCGGGGCTTGCCCCCCAAGATACATTTCAAGTTTTTAAATCTTGGTGGCCTACCCCCAAGATCTCAATCAGCTAAAAAGGGAAACTAAAAGATAATTTACCAATCATGGCAAAACAATACATGGTTTTCAAAACCATGTGAAAGAAATCAGTGGATGGTTTTATGAAATATGTTTATGAATCTTATTTATTCATAAATATATAAATTTAGGGAAAAACAAGACATGGATTTCAAACAATGGATGGTTTTACAAGATAAAATCATTTGAGGAAATATTTTGAGATTTCATTTATGAAATTCATGAAAATAGAGAAATGTGAATTTACAGGTTAAAAAGAAAAATATTTGGGAAATATTTTATCAAAATATTTTTCTCCCAAATATTTTACAACAATGGTTAAGCACTTAAAAGATAATGAAGGCAAATACAATGGGCAAAAAGGGCAACATATAGTTTTGTTTAACTCCAAAATGCAAATAATTCCTTAATCAACTAAGTGGAAAAATATAAGCAGACATGAGATTATTTTCAGATTTTGGACATAGAAATAGCAGTCAAAGGGACAACTAGTTGATACAGGTGGTAAAGTTAACCAAGTTTGAAGGGAAGATAACATATTTTGTGAAAACAACTTCAACCACTTTAGATTCCAAGGTAGAGGACGAGCATTAATAAAAAAATTTCATATTTAAGGACAACATTCGGGCATCTAAATCAACATCAATGAACCAATTCCCAGATTTGAAGGTAGAGGATTTTCCATCAATTCCAAATCTCTTGCATATTATTTAGAGATTATTTTTATTTTAGGTGCACTGTTTAGGATTTTATTCTAGAAAATTTGTAACAACTTAACGAGTTGTAATATTTATATATTGTTTTATTTTTAATGTAAAAGGTTTGGCTTTTGATGCCAAAACCCTGTCATTTTTGTAAATACTTTTATTACAGGATTTTTAATTAAAGGTTTTTGACTTGAGTTCATGACAAATTTGTTTCTTTTGTATGTTTCATAATTTACTTCTGCATATGTTCAATGTAACATAGGAGTTAGAGAAAGCCTAGGTTTGAGTATCAAATTCCCTAGCAACCCGCTGCAAAGTTATCATCTACATTGAGATTAGCTAATTGAACAATCTATTTAAATTAGCTCCTCTACATCATTTAATTGTTGCCTTATGTCATCTCTTGAATGCATATTTGTTTGGCTATAGAATTCTTCTACACACATCTACTAAATCTGAATGATTGATTATTTAGTATGAATGTTTAATTATCATATATTCTCTTCTATTCTGCTATCAAACTCTCTAAAGTATGTTATTGTGTTAAAGCTAGACGTTGGCACTTTTATCAAATTTCTGCAAGAGAGGGATTTATTTATGAGCATAAATTAGATAATCATCAACAACCACCAAAAAAAAATAATAGATATGGCCATTGTGCTTCATAGGTTGTTGTCCAGTGACAGTGAACAACGTTAAAAAAGCCTCGTAACACTTGAGGGAGCCCCCTCTAGTTCAAGGGCTAGATTGAACCTAAATTTTGGTCAAGTTGGTTTCTCGCCGTAGTTTCGCAGCCAAGAACTTCCTTCGATAAATAGATACAACATTTGGTGTCATTGTCAGGGAGCGAAGTAACAAAGAAATCTTCCCTGGAGAACAATCAATACTAGATCTATTCCTTGTTGGTGAACAAGGAGTAGGCATTTGATATTCGTTGCAATTCCTTCACCTGGTGGCTCCACTTTGTATATATGGCATTTCCACTGGGTTATCGATTCCCCTATTTTAAAATGACAATTACATCTCTTGCTATGATAATGGCATGCAATTGCATGTTTTTCTTCCCCATAGCAATGACAAGAAGTTTCAGATCTTTAAAAAGGATGCAATCTTCAAATTTCAGTTGTAAGTATCATATACCTATCGTGTTTGTCTTTCATATTGTAAATATATTTCATATCTTCAGCTGCATGCAAAGTGATCTTCCAATTAATCCACTTCCCATGTGGTTACTCTCAAAATTTGAATACACCTAATAGTACATATTTTTAGCTCAGTTAGATAGAGGTGTGTGGGATTGAAGCAGTGGATCATTTAGTTTTGGTGTGCAATTTATAAATGGTTTTATTTTCAGCAGTTGTTTCAGTTTGGATTCCAGTTGCAATATGTAGTTTGGTTTGCTTGAAGTGCAATAAGTTGCATGAGATGGGAAGCAGAACATTTGTTGAATATTAACTCCACTAGCCCAATGGGTTAAGCACTACTATACTAACATATTTCAGGCCACAAATTGCAAGTTTGAGAGTGCAAATCATTAATTTTCTTATGGAAGGACTCCATGCCCAATAGATTCAAGGCACATGTCTATAGGTTCTCTGCATCCTGGGGGGGAAGTAATCCCTAGTTGGAGCCTATGTTGTAACTTTTTCTGACACCTTTAAAAGTTACAATTTTTTTTTTAAATTTGCCACCTTTCTTCAATCTCATCCTTGCCTTGGCAAATGCCTTCCTTTAAATATCATTCCATAAAACCATTTCCATTGCTAAAAGATGAATTGTCTTTGAGGTTTTTGTAAATGTTTATGAGTTATTTTTAATAGTTTTTGATTTTAAATAAAATTTGATTTTATAAAATATATATAATTATAGTTTTTATAAAATTATTTATTTAAAATATTAAACTTATGTTAAAAATATCGAGTCACAACATTTGTTACGATGTATTATGGGTGATCAAAAAGCCAAAATCAATGAGTCAAATCAAACCTATGTCCCCACTCTACATTTCACACATTAAAACACCATTATATACATTACCTCGATATGTGTGAAGTAATAAATATATGGTTTGCGAGGGGGGTTGCTTATCCAACCTTTAACCTACCCCCCCTTGGAAATTATGGTTTTACTTTACCACTTTTTACAACTATCTTCGGGACCCCCTCACCTAAACTATTTACCATCTACTACCCCCCCTATGAACGTTGTAAAACCACTTTTCTGCATTGATTTGAATTTGTAAATGTCAGGCGGGAATGTCTACAAGGTATGAAAGCAGAGTCAAAAATTGTAAAGTGTGTATCGAGGGTAGTAATGGAGGGAGAATTTTTATAGTTATTTTTACTGAAATGAGATTAGGGGCGAAAGAGGAGGTTGAGTAAAATGAGGATACATGTTCCAGAAATAAACTTCAATACAAAACATGGACTTTCCAATGCTAGAAAGAGATTTTTCTTCGTGGAATAATTTTACAAGGGTAAAAATGAAATTTTACAAAGTAGAGAAATATTGTTTTATGCTATGAATTTAAGGAGGAAAGAAATTATAAAGAGGAAAATGCATGTGAACATTAAATTTTGATAAATTCTTATCCAAAGATTTTACAAAAGTAAAAAGGGAAACTAAAAGATATTTTACCAATCATGGCAAAACAAGACATGGTTTTCAAAACCATGGGAAAGAAATATGGTTTTATTAAATATGTTTAAGAGGCTTATTTATTCATAAATATATAAATTCAAGGAAAAACAAGACATGGATTTCGAAACAACACATGGCTTTCAAACAATGGATGGTTTTATGAGATAAAATCATTTGAGGAAATATGAGATTTCATCTATGAAATTCATGAAAATAGAGAAATATGAATTTATAGTTTAAAAAGAAAAAATTTTGGGAAATATTTTATCAAAATATTTTCCTCCCAAATATTTTACGACAATGATTAAGCACTTAAAAGATAATGAAGGAAAATACTATGGGAAAAAAGGTCAACATATAGTTTGGTTTAACTCCAAAATGCAAAGAATTCCTTGATCAACTAGGTGGAAAAATATAAGCACACATGAGATTATTTTCATATTTTGGACTTAGAAAGAACAATCAAAGGGACAACAAGTTGACACAGATGGAAAAGTTAACCAAGTTTGAAGGGCAGATAACAGTTTTTGTGAAAACAAATTCAACCACTCCGGATTCCAAGGCAGAGGACCAACATTAATAAAACAATTTCATATTTAAGGGCAACAATCGAGCATCTAAATGAGCATTAATGAACCAATTCCCAGATTTGAGGGCAGAGGATTTTCCAGCAGTTCCAAATATCCTGCATATTATTTAGAGATTATCATTACTTTAGGTGCATTTTTTAGAGTTTTATTTTAGAAAAATTGTAACAACTTCAAGAGTTGTAATATCTATATATTGTTTGATTTTGAATGTAAAAGGGTTGGCTTTTGATGCCAAAACCCTGCCACTTTTGTAACGACTTTTATTACATGATTTTTGATTGAAGGTTTCTGACTCCAATTCATGACAGAATTTGTTTCTTATTTATGTTTTTCCCTATGATTTCATAATATGCCTTTACATATGTTCAAGGTAACATAAGAGCTAGGGCAAGGCTAGGTTTGAGTATCAACCTCCCTGGCAACCCACTGCAAAGTTATCATCTACACTGAGATTAGCTAATTGAACAGTCTATTTAAATCAACTCCTCTGCATAATTTAATTGTTGCCTCATGCCATCTCTTGAATGTATTTTTGTTTGGCTGTAGAATTCTTCTACACGCGTCTATTAAATCTGATTGATTGAATATTCAGTATGAATGTTTAATTATCATATATGTTCTTTTATTCCTCTACCAAACTCTCTAAAGTATGTTATTCTGTCAAAGTTGGACGTTGGCACTCTGCTCAAGTTTTCATGAGAAAGGGATTTATTTCTGAGTAGAGTTTGGATAATCATGAACAACCACCTACAAAAAATAATAGATCTGGCCATTGTGCTTCATAGGTTGTTGTCCAGTGATAGTGAACAATGTTAGAAAAAACCTCGTAACACTTGAGGGATCCCCCTCTGGTTTGAGGGCCAGCTTGAACATAAAGTTTGGTTAAGTTGGTTTCTCAACACAGTTTCGCAACCAAGAATTGCCTTCAAGAAACATGTACAACATATGGCTCTCATCATGTTTTGGTTAGTAGATGAAATAATAATGAATGAATTACCTAATCGATAACAATGCAGCTATTGGGAGGAGATATCAATCCCCCTTGACGATTCTCAGATAAGTATGATATCCCTATGTTCAGATCTATTGTTATGACCTGTAGATTTCATGTTTACGATATCTTTAACGAGATGTATGTCATGGCTAGTAGGGTTCAAATCAAGTCCTTGGTCAAGTGTTTGCATTAGTAACCTTACCTCAATGTTAGTTGTATTTTTTGGAAGTTTCATGAAGTTTTAGGCAATGGCATGAGTCCTAGCCCTGAAAAAGTGGCACAAAATCCAAGGTCGTTGGCACAGAACTGCTTGAAAAAGGCCATAGTCACATGCATGCCTTGTTGTGGGAGTGACTAGAGGGTGTCAATCACATGCATGGCTTGTTATGGGAGCGACTGGTGGTCTAGATCAACAAAACATCAAGTTGTCTCAGGGGTTGGGTATCTGGAAGGATTGGTTGTCTCTTGAAGGTTCTATAGTTACTGAGGAAGGTCAAATTGGTCTTGTTTTGTCCATTCCACTTCCTTAACTATACTTGGGGAGTTGAATCATATCATAGTAACTCTTCGTCACATGTTTAACCCGGTGGACCGGTTAGCTTAGGTAAATGTGGGAGGAGAGCGTTACAACCATATTATATAAATTTGATCTTAATATAAATAAAATTATTTATTTGATCATATACATTATGAAGTGGATAAAAGTTTATTTATTTAATATAATATTTTTCTTTCATAATTAATTTTCAATTTTTTTCTTATTATTTTGTTGGCTTGTTGGGGCCTGACCTAGGTTCAAAAGTGATTTAGCCAAGCAAATCTTGGTATTACTAGCCCTTTCGGCAACAGTCCGCGGAGCGCGGACTGAGGTCTCACCTGAAGTAGTATGAGAGGGTGCTAGAACTAGGTTTCCACACCCTGGGGATGTCTAATATGAGTGACAAGTACGTGGTTCGACCTCCGCGCTTACTAGATTTTGCGCACTAGCAGGATCTTTGTGTAGATCTAGTCACGGTGTGATCAGTATTAATTACCCCAATCTTCCTTAATTAGAGTTTGTTCGTTAATTACTTAGAAGATTTCCATTCATAGGCATTCATACAAGTGCGCGCATATAAATAAACAGATATTATCAATATATAACATTCAAATACAGATCTATGGACCAGATGCACAATGTGTCAAACTAACTTATCTTTATTAATGATGCCTTCCAAGATCAATTCAGTATAGACTCAACTTCACCCTGCGCACTCAACTGCAGGGGTTCGCGCACTCAGCTGTGAACTCTACTAGGCCTCTACGCACTCAGTTGTAGAGCCTCCACCTATCAATATGACCCAATACACTTCAGATTCACTTCTATCTTCTAACCATGCCTTCGCATCAATCTATTAATTGTCAAAACTTAGACTCCATTTACACTTAGAGCCTCACTCTTTTTATACAATCCCATGGTCCGCGGACCATGGGTAGGTCGACACACTTTATATTAAATTATATTATCTTGGGGTAGACAACCCTAGACTCTCATGCTTCGCACCCGCATTTCGCGGGATCTTTACATTACACTTGACCAAAATTCAGGCTTCAAGCCCCAAAACATGCTATGGGGGGATCCACTACCCAACAGACTCCCAACACAATCAATGTGACTCGTCCCGAGTCACTCTTCTGGTGCAACAATCTTGGTTCAAAGTCCATCCAGGAGTTCGTGCACAACTTGGGTATCTGCAGCACACTGTTTGGATGTCTGTTGTATCTGATGCATTCGTAGCTCTAAACCTTCTTGAACAGGGTCACCTTCCTATCTAACCGAAGAAAGTGCCTGCATCTATCCCAGCTTCCCTTCGATGGTAGTTGTAATTGTGAATGCTTCATCGATCCATGGTTGGATGCATTCCTTGAGCAGGGCTTCGCTTTGGCACGCAATGTCTAATTGGTCCTTCAATGCCTTTGCCTGTTGTAGCCTGGCTAGTCATTGAGTAAGGGAAACTGTGTGCACAGTGCCCCAGACACTGTCGTATTCCTGCTGCAGTTCGTGCAACTCGGTCTCTAGGCACTGTAGATTCGGGTCCTCCTACAGGTGTGTAATCATGGTTAGTGCTTGCTCCAACAGCCTGGTGCACTCTTGTGTTGCCTTGACAATTCGCTCCAATCCCATATGGATAGCGCGAGCGCACTACTCTCTAACTTCTGGGGGTGTGGAGGGCTGCGCCTTCAACCGCAACTCGGCGATTTGTAGGTTTATCTCCAACTGAACCCTTGATGTTTCCTCTCAGGCCTCGCGGACTCCGGCCACCAATCTATGGACCCGCTCTGCTGCTAGTAGCTCTGCCGGCACGGCCAACTCTAGAATGCTCCTGCATGCATCCTCCATGGCCGGCTCCAATTTGGTGGCATGCGCAACCAACTCATCCCTCTAGATGTTGAGCTAGTCCATGTTGATTTTCTGCTCATGTAGGACTTGCATTGCTCGGCCGTCCCGGGAGCAGAGCTCTGCGATGACACCATCCTGCAGCCAGTACAAAATGTCACGCGGCAGGGTGGCCAACTTCAAACCAATGCCTTTCATGCTACTCATCGCAGCCCGGTCATCCTCACTTGTTACTGCTAGCACACCTTCAAGCAAGACGAAGGTGGTACCCCTACAGGCTCGAAGCATTTGTTCGGCTTCAACGGTTCCTGTTACATCATATGGGGCCATTGTGCCTGTTTGGGGGTGTTGTACTTGTATACCTTGGAGCTGTGCACTAAGTGCCCCCAACACAGTGTTTTGCTCCATCTGTAACCCCTGGAGCACAACCACCATGACTTCCCAAATCGTTTTGTTGATATCCAATAGATCACCTTCTGTGAGCATGATCGGGTCGACGGACGTCTTTGCGGCTTTCCCTTTATTCCTGGAGCCTATTTTTTCTGGGTCACGCGGCCGCTTGAGTTGTGTTGATGTCATACTAGGGTCCACGCGATCCTCCTCCCGGTCCACTTTCCCGGTCTGCTACTCCGAGGACTTCTCCTAGCCTTCCTTGGCCTCTTTAGTTGGTGCAGTTGTGGTTTCTGCCTTCTGTGCTGCTACTTCCACCTCAGTTGCCTTCTATCGACTGGTCGCTTCTTGTTCCCAACACTTTCTCTTAGCCAGTTGTGCGAGGTACAACTTGGTGTCCTTCTTTCGGTGCTGCACTGTGATCTTCTCCATTTCTGACAAGTTTGGGGTGCGCCACTCCAGGGGCCATGACTCCATCACTGTGAAGATCACATCGTCCATTGCAATGAATGGGAGCTTCACCCATGTTCGAGATGGATCATTGCACACCTAGATATATAGGTTATGCATATCCGCCTTGAATTCTGCCACTCTTTGCAAGCTGTTATGAACTGTAGGGGACAAGTGTGGCTTGCGGTTGATCCATGTTTGTATGCTCATATCCATGAACACCCAAAACACCTTGATCTCATGAATCCTCGTCGCATCTTTTGTTGCCCAGAGCAAGGTGTACCTCGTAGCTTCGGGTAGGTCGCCCTCAACACTGGGAAACTAGTTGTCCTCTAGCAGCTCCCCTGCAACCAGCAGGATGGATAAGAGCAACCACTCGTAGTGGAAGGTCTTACCTTACTCCTGGGCCTCCCTGAAATTCGTCAAAAATTCGTCACATAGGAACTACACCCAGTTGAGCTGGATCCCCTCTGCACATTGCTCCGCCTACGCAATCACAAATGATGGTACTTCATCAGCACAACATTTCCTCATTAGCTTGCTGGCCAGTAGCTGGGTGGCTACGCGCACCCCTTGGTCTTTAATACTTGCTATTGCATACCCCCGCTTTCTCTTTTCTAGCTTATACTTGGCCTTCATAGCTTCTACGAGGGCCAAGTCATTGCTTTTTCCTACTATTGCCACATGGTCGTTTCCTTTGACTGGCAATCACGAAATTCGGTGAATTAGATCGGTCGTGATGGGAATCGGCTCCCCCAGCTAGAGATACCCATCATGCACCAAGCATATTAGCTGCCTGATGACAAAAATGGTGATGGGCGCGCGATGGTAGTGGGGTATCCAACACAGATGGAGTAACACTGCCTTCTCCACATCGCGCAACCATTTCTGCTTTATTAACTTCTCTGCGGCCAACTGTGGGAACTTCTTTCTGTCCGCGAGGTCCCAATCCTCGAATTTCATGGTAGATACTCGTCCCAATGGTGAACCTTCAAACCTTATCATTGGGGAGGAGCGAGGTCTGGAGTACACTCTTCGTGGCCTCCAGGTCCTTCGATACCTTGGCTTTCCCCTTCCACGGGGGGATGTAAGGAAGTAACTTTGTCGCGAAATTCTTTTGGGAGACATCCTCTGCCTCATCATCTTGTGCCTCAATTTGGGCGATCAGGGCCTGCAAATCTTCCTCCTCCTCTTTTGTTTCAATGGTGATGGTTTTTCCCTTCTCCGCCATTGACAATTTGTCAACCCGTGGGTGTCTTGGGGATACACGGACTGGCCCCATCATTTGCTTATCTTTTTGTGTCTGCAGCATGCATGGTGATTTTGGAACTTCAAGTGTAGATGCTACCTCCCCCGGCTCCTCATGGGTCATACGGGACTCCGCGGTAACTTCGGTGAATCGCACTCTTGTTCTAGCAACCAACATTGTGTCTACACTTGAGGATGGTGTTACACTGAATTTTGTCACCTTGACTATCTGCAGTTATATGGCCCCATCAATAGCCATATTGTCCTCTTTGTCAAGCCCCATACCTCTGCTCTTCATGTCAAAACTTCAAAAGGGAGAAAGTCACTTGAAAACATGTTTATCTCTGGGTACGCAGGTTCTCTCTACCTTGACTGCGTGTACGCATTCCAAATACATTAGACCTGCATAGTAATACGCTCTGTAAGCTAAAGCTAGGGTGCGTACCCCTGTAAAGGTTAAAAGGCGCAAGTTTCATCTTTAAAAAGTTACTTGTGGTCACTTCTAGAGCCTTCTAGAAGAGTTTTTGACGTGTATTGAGCGCCTCCAGATGGTTCATGCACCACTATGATAGAGGAGCTTATCCCATCAAGAGAGGAGCTACCCCATCCAAAAGAGGGAGTATCCCATTGATGTTGGAACTGAATAACCTCTTCTAGAATACTATAAATACAGGCATTGGGCCAAAGGAGGGGAGGTTGAAAGCTGAACATTCTAAAGGGTAAATGCTGCTGGAATTAGGACTTCCATTTGTTGACTTGTGATGAGAGATCACTATCCTTCCTTGTTGCCATAGTGGGAGTGGGTGAGCTTGTCAAAGTAGAGGAAATCTCTTGCTGGACCCTGGGAGGAGCTTGCACAACACCAAGGCTCAGGTTGTAATGGTTCCTTTGATTATTTAATACAAATAAGTCCATTCTTCTCAATGAATTGTTAATGAATTATTTCATGTATTCCTTGGTCAATATGATAGATATGCTTTGTTTTATAATGAATATTCAGATGCTATGTAATCGTTTGCTTTGTTAGTGTATGCAGGTCTGAAAGTGAAGGAGGAGCTCATCTGGATCAGCAAGGCTGGACTGCTACAACAAACGTGGGACCTAAGGTAAGATCGAAAACATTTGAATTCTCGTAGAATGATGTGTATCTAGAGAAGGATAGCTCTTGTTTGGTTTGTTTGTCATTAGAGAGTCTTAGACTCCTAGGAAGGTTAGATTTGTCCGCAAGTATAACTCATTCCGTGTGACAGTGGGTGAGGTACAATAAGCTCCCCACTAGCTATCGGTAGAGAGTGTTGTCAACTAATGGAGTGTCACCTCCATCCTCAAGACGGACCCCAGACAGAAAAGGAGTCGGTGCTGGCTTGCAGTCAGTCATGCAAAATCTCTCTAGGAGATCCCGTGCATACTTAGCCTAAGAGAGTTTGATGCCTATGGCATCCTGGCTAATCTCAAGACCAAGAAAGAAGTGTAATGGACCCATGTCCGTCATCAAGAACCTATCATGCAAGGTCCTCTTGACTGTAGCAATGGCTGAAGCCAAGATGCCAGTGATTAGGAGATCATCTACATACAAAACTAAGATAAGAAGAGAATCATGTGTCCTAAGCATGTAAACATTCGGATCAGACTTACATCTTTCAAAGTTTTGTGATAAGAGAAAAGAATCCATCTTCACGTACCAAGCTCTCGGGGCGTGCTTAAGGCCGTAGAGAGATTTCTCCAGTTTGCAGACCAAAGATGAGTCCTGAATGAAACCATGTGGCTGCTTCATGTAGATCTCCTCGGATAGGTCTCCATGAAGAAAGGCATTCTTCACATCCATCTGATGTACTTCCCACCGCTAGGTAGCTGCAATGGCAAGTGTAAGGCGTATGGAATCCATCTTTGCTACTGGAGAAAAGGTCTCATCATAATCAATGCCATGCACTTGTTGGAAGCCTTTAGCTACTAGCCTCACTTTCCATCTGGTGATTTGCCCATCTGCAGCACTCTTGGTCCTGTAGACCCATTTGTATTGGACAAGTTTCCTTCCTGAAGGAAGGGGGACCAGATCCCAAGTCTGGTTCTCAAGGAGGGAGTTATACTCCTCCATGGCGGACTCCCAGGATGGGTGCCTAGTAGCCTCAGCATAAGATTGTGGATCAGAAGACTGAACCAAATGACAATGCCACGACGACAATGGTTCAGTGGCAACGAGGACAAGAGGAGGCTCAATAAACTTTGAGCTAGTCCTCTGCAGATCAGAATTATCCCCCACAAGACCATTTCTAGTAGCTGGTTGGTCTTGTGCATATATCTCCCATAAGCTCCTTGTTCTCTGATTTATGACAAGCGAATATGATTCACTGCTAGAAGCCCGATCTGGTCTTGGATGTCGATCATCATTTGCATGCACTAGATTTGTATCTGAAGACTTTGTCTCTGCATCTGCATGCTCTTCCTCGGCATCTACATGATCTGTATCTGCATCTGAGTGCACTGAGTCATCATCTCGGACATGAGGTAGATAAAAAGTGTCTGCATGTGGCGACTGAGGTGCATGCGAGAGACTTTCCTCAAATTTGACACTTCGCTCAATGATGAGCTTGTCCGTAGAGGGAATGATGAGTCCATATCACTTCACACCATCAGGGTATCCAATAAAGATGCACTCAATGCTCTGTGGATCAAGAGCTTTCCTCTTTTCAGAGGGGATCCGGGCCCATGCTCGAGAGCCGAAAACACGGAGGTGAGTGATCTTTGGTTTAGTGCCACTCCAAGCCTCAAAGGGGGTCTTATCCTTGATAGACCTATGAGGAGATCTGTTCTGGATGTAGT
>APFE030126351.1:21243-41496 GCA_000404065.3 Pinus taeda
TATTATACTTTGATTTCTATATTAATATAAATTTTCTTTTTCCAATTTTAAATTTTGTTTTTAAATATAAATTTTAATTTTATTTGAGACTTTTCTTACTAAGTTGTTTCTTTTCTTTACAATTTTTTTTTGTGGGTAAGCACCTACGAGGATTTGAACCAATAACTTATTGCGAGTGCCTTAACAGTGCACTCATTCACCGTCAATCCAAAGCCCCATGGGCTACCCTTTCTTTTCTTTACAATTAAAAATAGTTATAGTTATAAAATTTTAAAAACTTTAATTATAGCTATTAATTTTCTAATATTATTTCATTATATATTAATTCTAGTATTATGATTTATAAATTAGATACAATATTATGATTTATATTTATAAAGCATTGAAAGAGTTGACACTGAAAGAGTTGGGTTTTTGGGCTTTAGTTAAATGGGCGCACAACAAAGGGGGTCGACATTCCGACCTTGGTCTTGAGTGGGTCTAATCGGACAGTCGGGCATGAGAAGCAGTTGAGGCTAAGGTAAATTGGTGTGATTGGCAATTTTAGTTAATGTACTTCAAAGAGATAAGTACTTATGTATATGTTTTCATGCTTAAGAATGAAATTGGTTTCCGTAATTTCTCTGTGTATTAAAGAATAATCTCTCTGCATAAGATATTTCTAGATTACAATTCATTTGTTACTTGGTGAATAATTAGCAATGAAATCCTATGGTGGTCTTAACAATTACATATGATAGGTAATCAAATGAAGGAAGAAATATATATGTGTATGGGATTCAGCATTGTCTTAAATCTCTATTTAGTTAGGAAAAATTGTATACATGTGTCGCCTTCTATCTCGTCCAAAAGTCCCTGTGGTTCATATTTCTATATTAATTTAACTTTGTCTTTTTTCCAATTTTAACTTTTGTTTTTAAATATATATTTTAACTTTATTTGAGACCTCTCTTACTAAGTTGTTTCTCTTCTTTATGATTGAAAATAACCATAGTTATAAATTTTTAAAGCTTTAATTATAGCTATTAATTTTCAAAATTATTTTCATTATTATTAATTATAGTATTATGATTTATAAATTAATTACAATATTACAATTTATATTTATAAAGCATTGAAAGAGTCAGCACTGAAAGAGTTGGGCCTTTGGGCTTTAGTTAAATGGGCACCCAAGGAAGGGGGTCGACATTCCGACCCTAGCCTTGAGTAGGCCTTGTCAGACAGTCGAGCATGAGAAGCAGTCAGGGCTAAGTTAAATCGGTGTGATTGGAAATTTTAATTAATGTACTTCAAAGAGATAAGTACTTATGTATATGTTTTAATGTTTAAGAATGAATGTGGTTTCCGGAATTTCTCTATGTATTAAAGAATAATCTCTCTGCATAGGATATTTGTAGATTACAATTTATTTGTTACTCGGTGAATAATTAGCAGTGAAATCCTATGGTGGTCTTAACAATTATATATGATAGGTAATCAAATGAAGGAAGAAATATATAAGTGTATATGATTCAGCATTGTCTTTAATCTCTATTTAATTAGGTAGAATTGTGTACGTGCGTTGCCTTCTATCTCATCCAAAAGTCCATACGGTTCATATTTCTTGGTAAAAGGCACAAAGAGCCGACTTCAACAAAAATCTATTAACTAGTTGGCTGACAAAGGAATTGGCTTTTGCAGATTAGTATTTGGAAGCAACGTCGGGAATTGAAGTCCTCAACCAATTGTTGATAATTGCGTGGAAAAGAAGTTTGTTGTAGCAACGAAGGATTAGAGGGACTAGACACTAATACCTTCAACGACTTAAGCATTGTTAGTTGGTTCCATTGGGGTCGAGAAGGAGGACCCAAAGTAATGGTGAAAAGAAGAAATGACACCAACTTTGACTTGTGGAAGGGACCCAGACTAGTTGGAGGTCGGCTTGGGGTTTGTTTACACAGTGCGTGGAGGGGAAAATAAACCTAACTCCCAATCTCATAATTGGATCGACCTTCTAACTGTTGTAGAAATTTCTCTATCGATCAGCTATCTTTGATACCATGTAGAAAATCTAACTGTAGATTAACTCGATAATGCAATATACCAAAGCAAAATATTATAATCTACTTCTCCTATCAATTTGCGGAAGCTTAAAATTGGGCCAAATCGAGATGAACACATATAACCAGAAGAAGAAGAATCAATGCACATGAAACACAGAAAATACTCAGGGGAAAGCCTCAGCGAAAAACCCCACTATCTGTATTATCCTACAAGGTGGAAATACATAGAGATTATACAAAGGCTTAGCTCTCATAGTTGGCCAGCTCTTAGTACAATCTTCCTAGATGCTCACAGGCAATCAAAGCTTCTCACAAGCCTTCCTCTCTGTTATCCAAGCTCCTATGTCATTACACAGTTCCTCTGGGATGATCTCCTTCACCCAGTGGAACACTGCTCTAACGCACTGTCAGAACTGCACAATCATCAAGGAACCTTACCTTGACTGCATGCATGAGTTTCCTTTATTAGAGAAAACATGCAACTATAGTACATTGTCCTTGACATTTAGCTCAACTGGGTCTTGTTGGCTGCTCGAATTGTTTATTAATTAAACAGTTGAGTACCACATTAAATTGTCGACCCGGAAAAGTCCTTTTGTTTCAAAGGTGACCTCGTACTGTATGCACTCAATTCTAAAAGCATTAAAGGTTGTAGTATAAACAAATCTACTTTCTATCAAACCCTTACTCTGTGTTACAGCAGCTATGATCTGTTGCAGAAATGAAATGAAAGCAATTAACTAATGGTAACAAATCTGCAGAAAGAAACGATGGTTGTTTTGTAACAGAGGACCAGGACCCTGTCCTAAAACTAATGATGTTCAGCACCTGCCTCTGTAACCAATTTGCCAATGCTCACTGAAAATCCTAATCACCGATGACACACTCTTTCACAGCGCCAATCGATTAAGAAAACAGAGTATCAGCAAAAAGGAAATATCGGAAGCAAGGCTAGAAATACACAGAAATCACACACACACACTTAACAGAAAAGAAATGGGTGAATCTTGTGAAGAAGGTGGGCCCTGTCCCTCTCACAAGATTCACCGAAACACGGATGCTAACTTGAAATGCTCAGAACAGTGCTTTATTCATCTGCCAAAATGTCCAATTACAATAAGGATTCAGACTTGCTCTGCACTACAATACTTCCGTTACAACTAGCTACCCCTCAACTGTAGATGTCTCCTCTTTATAGAGGAGACATCTATTACAATAGATTGTCATTATTCATTCAGTTTGACCCTTTTGTACACAAATAGGAAATCAATTCCTGTTACAGCATGTTGTTACATCAGTGTGTAACTTTGTCATCCTTCGTTAGTCGGATCCTTCTGTTGTTGCAAAACTGGTATACCTCATCCATCTCCTTGAGATCCTCATACTATCCTTAGCTGTTTCATCATTGTTTTCGATTTGGTAAATCTCAATTGTTCCCTTGAAGTTCTCGTGTTGTTCCTGGTGTTACCAGCATCTGCGACTCTATTTTGCTGATCGTGTTGTGTCAGCATCTGCCAAGTATAGTTCTGCCAGCTTCAGATGGTTACTGCTCCGCTAGACAATTGTTGTTTCACCCATTGCAAAATGAGGTTTTACCCACTTTAGTCAGTTGTTGTTTTTGGTGTTGCAGCAACTGCACAGTTGTTGTTTCTAGTGTTTCAGCCACTGTGAATTATAATTCTACGGACTTTGAACAGTTTCAACAATTTTCAGCGACTTAGTCAACTTCCAAAGATTAATTATAAAGATAACATGAATATGTGTTGAATAATTAAACATATAGAAATGAGGAGAGTTACTTCATACCTTGGAATAATGAGGTCAAAATGTTATCAAGGGTTTCAACTTATGGGCTAAAGAGGGTAACATCATGACAAAATATAAGGTCAAAAGTAGACAATATGGAGTCCTAACATCCCCCCCAACTGAAAGGGTTTCATGTCCTCATGCAACGTTTACTCTGAATCTGAGTCGGAATACTGGGATGAAGAGTGTAAGTTGCTGATACAGTAGCTAAAGAAGGTGTTATCAGACCTGTTTGTAAACCCATAGACACTCTGTAATTGCTGCCATGCTGCCACCTCCTCCTTTTTGGTCAATTTATAATGAGCCTTATATTGTTGACCAGGTAACCACAAGAGAGGAAAATGAAAACGGTAGCCAATCCACCTTTCAGCACACTGTTCCATACATTTGACATAATAAGGTATGCGTGAAATTGCTACCGGAAGATTGAGGGGATTGTAAGGATGATATTCCTGTCTCTCTTTCGGACAATGTTCCCAAAATAAATTGTTTGCTTTGATGGCCTGCGCTCCCTTTGTTTTCACATAATGCTGGCAGTCCTGCAAGACTACTGCTTGTAGTTTCCTCATGTGATCAACCATCTCTGGATTACTCAAATTTTGTTGATGTTGTGCAATGAAGGTGGCTGCATTCTGTGGTTCATTTCGAATCCAGAGAAGGCAGTTCTGCTCATTGTGTGTTGCTGACATATAGGCATTTTTCCAAGTAAGTTGATTGGCTAGAAAAGAGATGAAGGCTCTTATTTGGATGTCACCAACAATAGGGAGTATATTCATCACTCTATCTTCAGGCATGGCCTCATTGTGAAGATAGAGTTCACAGAGCAAGTTTTGATCATTATTTGGTGCTTCTATGAATGTTTCAATAAATTGATCAGGTGTACCAACTTGGTAGGGTCTTCCATCTCTGATTTCCTTTATTTGTAAGAATGCTAAGCGTTCTCTCAAAAATACTCCATAACTGAAAGAGGGTTTTCTTGTAGCCAACACCCTCTGGACCAAATCGAAGATGTGCGACAGCCTAGCTTTTAATTCCTTATTTTCTTTATGTTGAGCTCGAGATTGTTCAAGTGCATCCCAATTTTTGTATGCATAGCTAAACCAGATTGACTTTTGATTCTGGAATGCCTTCCCTTGAAAAAGCTCATATTCTATTCTCCATGTGTCCTTTAGTTGTTGAAAACTAGAGGTCTCAATGTGAGCATTGCTGACACAGGGAGGTTTAGTCTGTGCATAGGCATCAGAAAAAGATTTATGTTCTGTACTAGTTTGGGTGGCCCGGGGTGGTTCTATGTCTTCCTCTACAATTCTTGAAAAACCTGCTGGTTCTTGTGTAACAGTAGGTTGCTATGTTTCTTCTTTTACAACTCTTGGAGAACCTATTGTTTCTTGTGTGACAGCAGGTTGTTCTATTTCTTCTTCTGCAACTCTTGCTGGTTCTTGTGTAATAGCAGGTTTTTCTGTTTTGATTACAGCAGCAGAAGGTTGTGGATTAGCTTCAGTCATTGGGACCTGGACTATCTTATATCCTGCTCGAGTGTAAAGCTCACCACACTCGCTGCACATATATTCATTATATTGACTCTTTTCTGTTACAGACGCTACTCGTGCTAGGATGTGGAGATTGTATTCATTCTAATAGGATTCCTTAACCATCATTATCTCCTGCTGATAATCCTTAATTTGGGATTTTAGAAATTCAATTTCTTCCTCCAGGGAGGCTATGGTAGGCAGAGCTTGTGTATCTGCAGGTTCTAATGGAGGAAGGGATCGTTGTTCCACATCCACTTGGTCATTTGCATCCGCAACAGGTGGTTCTTGTGTGTCACCTGTTGGGTCAGTGGCTGGTTCTTCTATAACAGCCACTCGCCCAATATTACCTTGGGTGTCTACTTTAGATTTTTCGGCAGCTGGTTCTTGTGTAACAGCTGCCTCAGAAAATAATGTCACAAAACTGTCAACGCTCTGCATCTCAGCCCCAGAGGGTGAGGAAAGGGAATGCTCATGAATGGTTGGAGTGCGGGATCTTAGGATGATGGGTGGAGAAGTGGGGATAATGGGGCTAGTGGGTTTAACTGCTGCAGACAACCGTGTTTGTCGCCTTGGTAAAGAAGCAGGAAAGTCAGTAATTTTTCTTTTTCGGCCACTTTCCTTCAGAATGGGGGAACTATCAGGAATAACAGCTGCTTTGACTGAAGCCCTAGTTCTTCTTCTTTTTGGTGGAGTTTCAGTTTTCTGTTGCTTTTTTCTTTTAAGAAAGACGATGGGGGTGTTATCATCGGAGTCATCAGTGGAGATATGAAGCATGGGGGTGGATGGTTGAGCTTCATTGGGGGATGGGGTCCTCTGCAGGGGTGTTTCTGCTACTTATTGCTGGGGAATTTCCCGGGGTATTTGCTCTGGTTGTTGGGGAATTTCCCGGGGTATTTGCTCTGGTTGTTGGGAAATTTCCTCTACCTGCTGAGGATTTTCTTCTATTTGCTGGGGAGAATTAATGAGGGGGGATGGGTGGTTTAGCTCAAAGCCTCTATTTATTAGGAGTTGGGCTAAGGGATGATGTTTCAGGGAAAGGAGCGAATGCTTTGCTTTTACAGTATAACGTGACATATTTTTTAGACAACCCAATAGATAATAGGGCATGTTTATTAATTGACCATGCCTCAAATGATTTAGCAAAACAAAGTCGTGTTGGTAAATTACCTGGTAACGACCTTCACAAGTCAAATATTGCTTAACAAACTCCGCAACCTTTGGCCATGGTGGGGGCAGTGACTGAAGTGCGACCCCTCTGCCTTTAGCTTCCACATGCTCGCCTGGTAGGAAAAAGTCTTGTTTCGCATTCAGAATAAGATGTTTTCTACTAAACCAGCGTGTACCATTGGTTGGTAACCCGGAAACTTGGGCTACGTATTCTTCTGTTACTGCAATTTGCACTCCCTGGACCATGGAAAATCCTTCTCTTAAGTTGCATGCGAATTCCAACACTTGTTGTGTATTGAAATCCAGCAGTTTTCTAAAATAGTCTACCCATCCTGTTTGTAGGAAAATTTGGTAAACCTCTAGGTAGAGTTCCAGTAGTGCTGTTGTGCCAGGTTCATGTGTAATCAGATTTCCCCCCATAGCTGTTGATACAGCGAAAATACACAATGCAGAGCCGAGTTGCCGAGTTTGAGACAGAGTAAACCGTTACAAATGAGGATATGCCATGATGGGGTGACTTTTAGATATTACCACGAGGACTAAGGGTGGTGGTGATTGATGTGTTATGCAATAATTACAATATTTTGGTAATCCCCCCAAATCTACGGCTGAATGATCTGATTGGTAGTACAATGATTTCGGCAGTCCTATCAACATCTCCACATTAACTATAACTTAATATCCACACTTAAACATGCGTACCTTTACTTTTACCTTTAGTTGCGCGCCAAAAAGTCTTATCTTGTCTTTTGCAGGATCAATAATGATTACAAAGGGTCTACAAGCGTGAAAATACAGGCAATTTTTATTACTGACAGGAAGTAGTAGTGAAGAAGTGTAATTATCAGAGTGCATGGCTGGTTCCTTTAATGAAGAATAATATGTTCCATCAGGATGATAGTTCATTAAGTACTGAAACTGGTGTTACTGCATCGAGAAGTGATGTTGCAGTAACAGGAGTTGGTGCTGCAGCAGCGGGAAGTGGTGTTGCGGCAACGGGGAAATGGTGTTGCAGCAACGGGAAGTGGTGTTGCAGCAACAGGAAGTGGTGTTGCAGCAACGGGGAGTGGTGTTGCAGCAATGGGAAGTGGTGTTGCAGCAACAGGAAGTGGTGTTGCAGCAACGGGAAGTGGTGTTGCAGCAACGGGGAAGTGGTGTTGCAGCAACGGGACATAATGAAAGATTGATTTATGGTCCGAAAAACGTTCCCAAGCTGCAAAGTGATTCTTTTGGAATTTTTATTCTCATCCATCCTCCGAAACTAAGATCTGCAACGCAATTAATTGTAACATGGAAAACCTTGGCAGGGATTATTAGTTAAGAAATATAATCTAAAAATAAATAAATAAACAGAAATTTAAGTGCCTTGAGGGACAGCAGGTTCCCCCAAAAAAACATAATGTAAGTCTGCCATGCAAGTAGCTTTGAAATCCTCTTTAGAAACAGGTCGTTGATACAAACGGAGTCGATACCCATTCACTAATAATGGTGTTCTACTATCATCAATTGTTAAGAGTCTGACTGTTCCATTTGGAAAAACAGCATCTACTTCATAAGGTCCTAGCCACCTTGTTCTTAATTTACCTTGGAAATTTTCGAAACGGGAGTCATACAGTAAAGCCCAATTACCTTTCTGGAACTGCTTTTGCTTAATGGTTTTGTCGTTCCACCTGGTTCTTTGTTGCTGGATCATGGTTGTTTGATGGATGGCATCCAACCTCTTCTTGTCCAGTTCCTGAAGCTGTTGCAACCTGGCTGTCTGTGCATCAGTCAAATCAAGGTTAACAGCTAAAGCGGTTCTTAAGGTTTTGATTTCAAACTCCACAGAGAAAACAACATTTTTACCAAAAACTAATTCATAGGGTGAAAAGCCCGTAGTATTCCTCCAAGTAATTCTATAAGCCCATAGCGCTTCAGGCAACTTTTGAAACCAATCCCTCCTATTTTCCTTTATTGTTTTTGTCAAAATGGCTTCTATGACTTTGTTGGTGCTTTCCACCTGCCCATTTTCCTGGGGGTGATAAGGTGTAGTCATTTTATGCTCAATATGGTATCTCTGCAATGTGTCTTTGAAGCCATGAGAGTTAAAAGGAGGTCCCCCATCAGTGACTAGTCCCCTAGGCAATCCAAACCTAACGAAGATTTCTTCAAATAAAAATGTTAATACTGATTCTTCATTAGCTTTGAGGAGTGCCTTAGCTTCTACCCACTTAGTCATATAATCCGTGCATACTAGTATATAAAATTTTTGATTGGATGGAGGGTTAATGGGACCTATAAAATCTAGTGCCCATCTTTCAAAAGGTTCAAGAATTACCTGGGGATTGAGTGGCATTTCATCCCTATGATTAGGCTGGCCCATTCTTTGACAGCTATTGCAGGCCCTAACATATTTTCTTTCATCCTTGAAGAGTGAGGGCCAGTAGTAACCCATCCTGAGAACCTTGTGTGTTGTTCTTTTGTCTGCAAAATGCCCTCCACAAGGGCCATCATGGCAGGCTTTCAATACATCATAAATTTTATCTTCACCAATGCATCTCCAGATCTCCTGATCGAGTCTTGTGTGAAACAGACACCCGCTTATCCAGCTGTACCTAGCGCTTTGCTGAATGATTTTCCTTTTTTCTCTATGCGATAGGTGTGATGGTAATTTCCCTGCAGCTAAATAGTTGGAAATGTCTGCATACCAAGGTGAGTGAGTAGATACTGCAAATAAATACTCGTCAGGAAAAGAATCATCTACTGGAATATTTTCATTAGTTTTTAACCGAGAAAGGAAATTAGCAACTACATTCTCTTTTCCTGGTCGACCTACAATTGTGTTATCAAATTCTTGTAATAACAATAACCATCTGGTAACTCGAGCATTTGTAACTGATTTTTTCATTAAGTATTTAATGGTCGAGTGGTCAGTATGCACAAAAGTAGTATAACCAGTAATATAATGCCGAAACTTATTGATAGCATAAATCACTGCTAGAAATTCCTTCTCAGTAACTGTATAATTAAGTTTTGCGGGGGTCATATTTTTACTAATAAAATAAATGGCATAGGGAAGACTGTTTTCTTCTTGTCCCAAGACAGCTCCAATCGCAGTGTCTGAGGTATCAGAGGATATATGAAAGGGGAGTGCCCAATCAGGTCCTCTCAAAATGGGAGTTGTAGACAACTGATGTTTAAGTTCATCAAATGCTTTTTCACAATCATCAGCCCACTTAAATTGAGCATTTTTCGTTAGTAACACAAACAGAGGAGAAGATATTTTAGAAAAATTCTTGATAAATCTTCTATAATACCCGACATGTCCTAAGAAGCTTCTCACATCAGTTTGTGTTTTGGGGATAGGGAGGGTCTGAATTACCTGTATTTTAGCTGGATCGACTTGAATTCCTAAGAATGAGACGAAGTGACCCAATACAATACCTTGATTCATCGTCATATGGCATTTTTCAGTACTTAAGGCAAGGTGTGCTTCTATACATTGCTTAAGTACTTTTTCAAGGTTCTGTAATGCATCCTCAAAACTCGTGCCATAAGGAGTAAATTCATCCATAAATATTTCTAAAGAATCATTTAACATATCAGGAAAAATCCCTATCACTTCTATTTGAAATATTGTTGGGGCATTACATAGCCCAAATGGAAGAACCCTATAGGAAAAGGTCCCCCATGGGCTAGTGAAAGTGGTCTTGTCCTGATCTTGGGGTGTAATCTTGATCTGATTATATCCGCTAAATCCATCCAAAAAGGAAAAGAATTTCTTACCTGCCAAGTTATCTAATACCTGATCAATGAATGGTAAAGGGAAATGGTCTTTCTTGGTGGCCTTATTTAGAGCTCTATAATCCACACATACTCTCCATTTCCCATTTTTCTTGGGTACAATTACTAGTGGAGAAACCCATTCACTATCAGATATAGGATATATAAATCCTGCATTCAACAATTTTTGAAGTTCTTCCTTTACAATTTCCCTTAAATTGGGACTCATCCGTCGTTGGGGTTGACAGACTAGGCGGGATCCTTCTTTAATATAAATGCAGTGGGTGCATAGTTCAGGAGAAATCCCCTTCATATTTGTATAATCCCATGCGAATGCTTCTTTATTTTCACGGAGTAGCTTCATTAACTGTTGTTTTTGATCATCTGTTAGATTAGGATTTATATTTAATGTTTTACCCGGCTTGATTTCTACTATTATACTTTTGGAGGAGCTGCCAGCTAATGTCTGAGGTAGATTTTCAGTTTCAAGGTTCTACTGGGATTCAGATTCCAAGATTGCAGTGAAGTGATTATGTATTTCTGGACTGACCAAAGAAGGTTCAGAAATAAAGTTGCTGATTAATTCATCTTCGGTTGAGTCTTTGAAAGTTAAAGCTTGTCCGACAGTTAAAATAGGTTGGGTTTCCTCATCTTCATAATCTAACCATACAGAATTGTCGTTATTAATCATGGGTGTGGCATGAGGATAAAGAGTAAGTTGTTTGGTTTCCTGCCCATTAGATATTGTCATTGATCCAGATCTACAGCTGATGAAGGCATCTGCTGTAGCCAGCCAAAGTCTTCCTAGAATCAATGGATGACCCCCCAACTTTGTTTTAGTTTGTAACACAACAAAATCGGCTGGGTAATTCCAAGATTCTACGGAAATTACCAGGTCTTCAATGACTCCTTCGGGTTTAATTGTAGAGCGGTCAGCCATGGTTGGGGTTTCCCTAATTAAATTTTTCAACTGTAGTAATTGTGTTGTTTCAAGTGTCATAATGTTTATTGCAGCACCCAGATCTACTAGAACTTTAGAGACAAAGGCTTTACCAACCTGAACTGTTACTATAGGGTGACCAGGGTCACCATATTTCACAAGGGGTTCTTTTTCTGTCATCAAAGAAGTCAGTTCTCCCATCACATGGACTGTGAGGGGTTCCTTAGCTTTTCTTCCAGGCTTTTTAATACAAATATCCCTAACAGTTCTAGCATAAATAGGAACATCTCTTAGTCCTTGCAATAGCGGAATTTTGACATATAAATTCTGCAGTTCTCCTAGAAGGTTAAAAGCAGGTGGCTCAAATGTTTTGGTAAGAGCCAGACGTTCAGGGAAGGGTGGCTTTGTTGTTTGAGAAGTCTTGTTAGAAAATGATTCAATTGTTTCAGCAATGTTGTTAGATGACTTTTCTTTTCTAGTTTCCTCTTTTTCAGAGTCAGTAATATCATCAATGATGGGTTCAACTATTCTCCTAGAACGTAAATGGATATCATTGCATTGCATAGGGGAAACATGTTGACTTTGAATATCAATTACCTGCAGAGCTTTATTATTATTCGGGCTGGGGTTAGGTTTTATAGGCAGTTGGGGTTTGATTGTCTGGTTATTCGGTGGAGCGTTAGATGGTAAGGAAAGAGATTGTTGGTGTTGAGGAAATGGAATCTGTTGGGCTGTCCAATTTGGGTTCCATTGATTGAAATAAGGTTGTTGTAGAGTCCAAGGATTCCACATGGTAGGATCGGTAAAAGGAGGATTTGGTTGTTGAATGGGTGGAAAATGCATTGGATTAAAGGGTGGGTATTGCATTTGATTCATGGGTGGGTAATTTTTTTGAAAAGGAGAATGATTATTCCAACGACTAAATGATGTGTTAGAATTCATACCTTGCAGGGAATCAATAGTTGAATTGAGGCTTCTGTGATTCATAATGGTTGAAAGAGTAGCTTCGGCGTAAATCACATGTAGACAGAAATTTGTCAAATGTCTGTCTACATGTGATTTACGCCGAAGCTACTCTTTCAATTCATACCTTGTCTTTGTGGTTGCCATTGCCTCCTCTGTGTCATCAGGTACACTGCTTCAGCTTCCTCTTCAGTTGATTGTGGTGCTGCCTTTATTCCTGGCAAAGAAGGGCATTGTTGAGTCTCATGATCCTTTTCACAGATGGTGCAAATTGGTACCCTATCCAATGGGCATTCCCTCAGTGGGTGCTTCTCTCTGCATTTAGAACAGAAAATAGCCAGAGCAGCTTCTGCTTCTGCCTGCTTCTTTTTAACCTGCAGGGCATCAATTTGTGAAGTAAAAGAGCTTAACATTTCAGTTTTAAATTCTTCAAGCAAGTTACCTATTTCGGCTCGTGTTGCTCCTCCACTTGTTGATTTCTGGACTCTTGAGTATATATTGTCCCTTCTTTTTGGTCTACTTGCTGCTCCTCTGAAACATATCATACAGAGGCTGATAATCTCATCAAATCGTTCTTTGGAAATATCCCCTTTTCCAAGCATATTCAACATGTCCAAGTAGTCATCGCGTACCCCTTTTATCAGTATTGTCTTCAGAATATCCTTACTCATAGTCGGATGATCAGATCGCTGCAGATTATACTGCAGTCTTTCTACAAAGTCCTCCAGATTCTCGTCCTCCTTCTGAACCATTTTAAACAATTCTTCCTTCCTTTCTCTTGTTCGGCAGTAATCCTGATATTTGGTCAGAAAACTTTCTTTCATCTGATCCCACGTAGTGATTACCTGAGCCCCTAAGCTCATAAACCACCTTAACACATTCCCTTTCAATGTTGCTGGAAACAGTTTTAATTTCTGAGCAGGAGTTACATAATCATAACTCCTACACAGTATATCAAATTCAAAGAGGAACTCATCAGGGTCTTCAGAGGATAACCCATGAAAATTAGGTAGTGCTGCAGGTGGAATGTTCTTCATAGGGATTGTTCCTCTTGGGAGATCCCCAATAGGAAATTCCAGGGTGGAGAGTGAATTTTCCCCCCTTCCTTCCGCTCTGTTATCCTCCATTGGTCTTTTTCCTGAATCGCTTGCTCTATCTTCAGTATCTTTTGTTTCTTCAGGTTCTTCTACCGGTTCCTCAATGTGCTCTGGTGTTTCCAACTTCCTTTCAGGTCCTAGTACTCCCTCCGTCTGGTGATCTATTTGGGAGGAATGTTGGATCTGAGGTCCTCGGGAACTTGTTCTCTGGGATGTCTCGGCCTTTGAAATGATCTCGTCAATAAAAGTTTTTCTTCCTCCTCTTGTTCCCTTGCCGCCTGTAAAGTTAGCTTTCCTACATCCTCTCATGCACCTATTATTCTAAAGGAAAATCATTAATGCTTTTAAAATCTCTAGTCGCCTTCCCCAGCAACAGCGCCAAAATGTTGGCTACTCGAATTGTTTATTAATTAAACAGTCGAGTACCACATTAAATTGTTAACCCAGGAAAGTCCTTTTGTTTCAAAGGTGACCTCGTACTGTATGCACTCAATTCTAAAAGTATTAAAGGCTGTAGTATAAACAAATCTACTTTCTATCAAACCCTTACTCTGTGTTACAACAGCTATGATTTGTTGCAGAAATGAAATGAAAGCAATTAACTAATGGTAACAAATCTGCAGAAAGAAATGATGGTTGTTTTGTAACAGAGGACCAGGACCCTATCCTCAGAATAAGGATGTTCAGCACCTGCCTCTGTAACCAATTTGCCAATGTACACTGAAAATCCTAATCACCGGTGACACACTCTTTCACAGCGCCAATCGATTAATAAAACAGAGTATCAGCAAAAAGGAAATATTGGAAGCAAGGCTAGAAATACACAGAAATCACACACACACTTAACAGAAAAGAAATGGGTGAATCTTGTGAAGAAGGTGGGCCCTGTCCCTCTCACAAGATTCCCCGGAACACAGATGCTAAGTTGAAATGCTCAAAACAGTGCTTTATTCATCTGCCAAAATGTCCAATTACAATAAGGATTCAGACTTGCTCTGCACTACAATACTTCCGTTACAACTAGCTACCCCTCAACTATAGATATCTCCTCTTTATAGAGGAGACATCTATTACAATAGATTGTCATTATTCATTCAGTTTGACCCTTTTGTACACAAATAGGAAATCAATACCTGTTACAGCATGCTGTTACATTAGTGTGTAACTTTGTCATCCTTCGTTAGTCAGATCCTTCTGTTGTTGCAAAACTGGTATACCTCGTCCATCTCCTTGAGATCCTCGTACTATCCTTGGTTGTTTCATCATTGTTGTCGATTTGGTAAATCTCAACTATTCCCTTGAAGTTCTCGTGCTATTCCTGGTGTTCCAGCATCTGCGACTGTGTTTTGTTGATCATGATGTGTCAGCGTCTGCCAAGTCAGGGGTAATTTTAGGGGCGAATAATCGCCCAAAGGCGAAATTTAAGGCTTTTATATTTTAATGGGGTGAATTTTTAATTAAAATAATAATTTTTTTTATATATAATTAGCCCTCATTTTATTCAAAAATTAATTTATTTTTTTATTTTCGCCCAGGACAGATACGCTAACCGAAATAAGATTTTGTTAAAATCACCCCATTTTGATATTTACTAAATCGAATTTTCTTAAAATCGCCCCATTTTGATATTTGCTCCTGGTTTTTGGGAGCGAAAATGCAATTATACCGTAGAAGCGAAGGACTTATAAAAGTATAAAAAGAGTATAGATTTTCTTTGAATTAAATTTAGGTGGACTATACAGTTTTTTCGTTACAATTGCATCTTCGCTCCTTTTAACGGTGATGTTGACACAGAAACGGCGAGAGCAGATAGCAGACACGATGGCTTCAAAGGGAACGCTATTCGCACTGTTAATGGTGGTGTTTACAGCACAGACGATCACGGCGCAGCTTCCAATTCCTCCACGATACGATGCCTTTGTGTACAAGAATCGTCTACGTGCGAATTCAGTGCTGGTGGAGGCGTTCTTTGACCCCCTCTGTCCAGACAGCAGGGACTCATGGTGGCCATTGAAGAAGGTCCTTCGCTTCTACGGTGACAAGCTTACCTTCATTGTCCATCCCTATGCGTTACCGTATGCTTTCTCATCCTTTCCGTTAAATTTCCATGTCCTGTTTCTTCTTTCTCCGTTAAATTTCCGTGTACTGTGTCTACTGTTAAAGAAAAAGGTTTTTAATTATTTCTTATACATATTAAATCTGTAGGACTAAATCTTCCCATCATTTAATTATTGGATCGTCTGTACGCTGGTTCTAATCGATGTATTTCCTACTCTGCAAATAATATTCTGTGCAATCAAATCTGTATTAATGTTTGTGTGTTAGACTGCGTGTCAATTTTCGAACTGTCTGTGTCAATATAGTCCGAATGTTAGAGTTAGTGTCCATGTTAATGCTCAGACCGATCTTTCTTGGTTTCAATTTGCCCACAGAAGAATTTTAAATTTGTTTTAAGATTTATATGGATGGTGGAGATTTCATTTCAAAATAATATTTTCATCTTCTGAAAGTTATTTCAAACTCTGGTCTTGTAAGTTTATCTTCTCAGAAACGTTAATCCTCTTTTAAAAATTGGATGGAAAATATGAAAATCTAAAACACGTCTCTACCTGTCACGCTTTCTCCGATCCTGGCCATTCTATTCAGGCATGTTCTATGGAAAAATTACTTACTGAGGTGGGAAAGGCGGATTGGGTTATCAGTGAAAGACAGAGATATGGAATGTATGCATCATGCGATGCAAGCGGAGGGATATGTGGTTACAACACTTCCGCTTCAACTGCGCCGTTCGTTTGCTACTGCAAGGATGGCCCCCAGGCACATAAATGCCCCAGCGACGGTATGCTCTATTCTCAACTCTTTTCAACACTGTTATTTTGAGTTTATTTTTATTAAGGATTTTTGGAATATTTTGGAATCCAGTGATGAAAAAGAGTAAGAGTTAAAGTAAAAATAAAGCTAAATAATTGATATAAAGTTCCAGAATATTCCAGAATCAATAATCAAAATAAAAATATTATAAATTTACACAATTATAAATAAATAGAAATAAAAACTCGAACGTAACTAATTGGAAACTTAAAGAGCATTGCAAATCCTTTTCATTATTAAATAGACTTTATAATATTGCATGTTCTTTTCATCATTAACTAGAGTTTACAATAAATCAAGTACATTGCATGTCCTCCTTTACTTAATTAAAGAGAGATTATTTTTAACCGATCCTCCAGCCTCCTGCTTTACTTATGATACTTCTCCTTTACTTATGAAAGTTGTTACGGCTTCTCTACAGGTCGTCGATCAGCCATTATAACAGGTAAAACAAAAAATACTATTTCTTATCTCAGTATCTCTGACTTTTCATTTCAAAATGAATTTATATTTTGTTTTCATTTTCTGTTTCTAGGATAACATTTTGTACTTCGTTCCACCGCAGGTTGCTTCTTTGGAGTTGCTCTTCTGGCAGCAGCAATAGCAGCGGTGCTCTTCATGTACTATGCCCGCAAGAGGAGAAAATCTCATCCCTATACTCAAAAACCAAATTGATCACGTCAGATAGCAGGGCAAAGAAATGGCTTGAGGGGGAAGTTAGCTTTCCATCTCAAAATCCAAATTGATCATGTCAGATGGCAGGGCAAAGAAACCTCAAAATCCAAATTGATCATGTCAGATAGCAGGGCAAAGAAATGGCTTGAGGGGAAAGTTAGCGAACTTGGTCTTCCCGCCGGGGTTTAGATGTTAGTGAACTTTGGTCTTCCTGCAGGGGTTTAGATGTTAGTGAACTTTGTTCTTCCTGCCAGGGTTTATTTATCTAGATAACCAATATTTACGATGCTATTTACGAAGGGCAACGCTACTACGTATAATTTTCCTGTACCTTCCATGGCCATGTTGCGATGGAGCCGAATTTGACTCTTGAATTCGCTTTTCTGTGAGTCTCGGATCAATAAAGCAAAGAAGACTCGAAGCGGAATGAAGGGTGTACGTGAGATCAAATCAGCTCTCCACGTTCTGTTCCTACACACAGTGTGTGAGATTTCAGTAGTATTGCGTTCTATTCATATCAATATCTAGGTATATATCTTTCATGATTTCTCATTTTACTTGAAATGGTTTTTTATGATTTCTTTTTAACTTAAAACTTAAACTGGTTGCATGATAGGGAGTTTCTGTGGATATTTTATTTGTTTTTAAATTGGGGTAGAATTCAATGAGGATGTGTTCAACTTATAAATTTGAGTTGAGACATAAACTCTTCAGAGATTTTTCATAGTGATGACTTTATATAATCTATATATGTAACCAAAAAAAATTATTTTAAACAATTGGAAGATCATTGGAATGAAGTCAACCAAATTTTTTAATTAAAATGCTTTATCTTTATAAATTTTGGTTTTTTAGTGGGATAATTTTTTTGTTAAATTATTTCTGAATTACACAACTATTTGTTAGAACCATAAATTTATTTTGAGTTTTTCAGGATTCCAGGATTCGAGCGTTTTGAGGATTTTTTATAACACAAATTTTACCTAAGTAATAATAATAATAAAATATTTTAAGTAATAAAAATCATAATTTAACCAAAAATTATTTTATTTCAGAAATTTCAAAACTTATATATATAATTAATAAACAATAAGTTTTTTTGGTATTTTTTCCTGGTAAATTTTAATTAAAATTTTGTTAAATTTTCTTAAAAATTTAAATTTAAATTATTTAATTTGTAAAATTCTAATACATCAAAACGTTTACAAATTTAAAAATATATTTTTAACAGTCATCTACGTTAGCCTCCTTTCAAACATCCTCTAGTTTCCCTTGTCGGTTTGACATGAAATCTGGGCACGGTTGCTTTTAAGTGCTGATATCTTGACAAACAAAACACACATTTATTGGTTATTAATTGGAAAATGTTCCACACTATATCACAAACCAGGTTAAGGAAGAACCAATGCGATTTGATTAAGAACGGGTCAAATACGACCAATGTGATTTCAGGTCAGAATGAGAAATTGAACTTTCAAAAAATTTGACTGGCGTGGCTCTTTGGTTAGCATGGTTTTTTTGAAAATACCTTTTTTATATTTATTTTTTCATCGTTTATTATATAAAATATTGTGTTTTGTATTTTTTTTCATCTATTATTATATAAAATATATAATTTATAAAAAATAGCCGTTTATATTTATTTTTACATCATTTATTATATAAAAAAAAATCAGAAGTTTATAAATAGGTTTAACAATTTTTACTAATTTAATCATAGTTTGATTATTTAGATTAACGGAGGATATTCTCAATGATAATGTTTTTAGAAATTTATATATATTTTTGAATAAAATTAAAAAATGTTTGTTATGATAAAAAAAAAAGAATATATATGTTAGATCTATAATAGTTTTATTATACTTGTAGTAGGCATGGTATTAGACTTTTAATTTTACTTTTCAGTGTGTATTAGTTTGTTTTTGACTAAACATTTTTGATACTTGTCCATAATTTAAGATTGGAAATTCCATTTTTGTTATTTTTTATTATTGTTTAAATTTATGTATTTGTAAAGTGATTGGTTGAGATTTTATGATGGGTTGTTTAGTAACTTCCATTTTTATTAGTTACTATTATTTAGTGTTTAGTTTTATTTCCTTTTCATTTGACTTTCTTATTTATTTATTTATTATTTCTATTTTCATGACTTATAGTTTTTCTTAGTGTTTAAAATTTAAGATTTATTATTACTAGCAATTGTCCCAAAAGGTACAAAGAGAGGACGGTAGGATTATTAAATTAGAATTGTTGAATTTCTCTAGAAGAGATGTTGGTTCAAGCCTACAAGGAGCAAAGAGATTTGATGTTTGAAGTTCTATGCTTTTTGGACACCATATTTCTTTAAATACAACTTAATTTTAGAAAAGTTCAAGCCCAATGCAGTTCTGCCATGTAGACGCACACTTAAATCGCTATTGGGCTTATGATATTGACAAATTCAAAGTAAATTGGTATACAAGAGAATGTAGCAAGCTAAACCACAAGTTACACATCTTCAGACCTGAAAAAGTACATAACAATGGTTTGGCAAATCAATAGCGATATCATAATTTCTTTTCTTTCCACATACATACAATTGCTCCAAAGGCAAGGACAAGAAAATTTTCAGCTCTTCAACACAGTAACCTATTAATGAAACAATTTTTTCATTATGGGCAAAAACAATTCCAGCACTAACTCCTCACAGGAAAGGAAACGTCTTCAAGCAACTAAATTTAACATAAGATCAGAAACTGAAACATATATACGCAACTAAAGAGAATAAGAGTAATTACTTTGTTCATTCGAGGTCGAAACTGAGCTGCCTCTCTGACAACATGCTGCACCAATGACCAACACAAACCTGTTTGCAACCATAGAGATTTGAAAGATATTTACAAGAAAAGAAAGGAATCCTAGATAAAATCAATCCACAAACCTGTTGTTTAAACAGGGCATGTAAGGATCATGGACAGGAGTACAAGGCCTTAATGACATGCTTCTTGAGTGAACAGATAATTGGGCTTGAGTAGATAAAGTCTGTTGGTCACGCCTTCCATTATGTCTATCGATCCGAATAATTTCTTAGCTTGAATAGAAGATTCTTCAACCACGCTTCTGTATTCTGCTCTATAACCACGAGACCTCTTGTTTTGGCCCCATTGTAGGAGAAGATCTCCTCATTCTGCAACGCGATGCCTTAAGGGCTGGTTTTCTTGGCTAGTCTTTCTATCTTCACTCTTCTCACGGAACAGTTCTAGAATGGAGTTTACGTATTCGAGAACTTTCTGGTGGTTCCCTGATCTAGATTTAAACAGGAATGCAATAAAATACAGAGATAAACATATACACAAAGATGCAGCGGAAATAATACTTCATTTCATTAATGGAAAATACTGAAATATGCTTACAACCGG
>APFE030126363.1:912-10912 GCA_000404065.3 Pinus taeda
GAAGAGATCTTAGTCCATCAGTAGATTCGCCTTATTTAGATCTAGACTAGATCTAACCCTCATAAGATATTCAACGAAAAACATACATAAGCCAAATGATCTCCTTTGCTTTATATAGGCAAACTCTTCCTCAAATCAAGGATCATGGGGCTCAATAATAATAATAAAATAAACAATACCACAGGCCAAAACCATGATAACACGATACCGTTGGCTAAATACCATGAGAAACCCCACATGTGGGCGCTTAACTGCCTTGAAGTGTGTGCACTGGGGTACGCACCCCATGAATGGGTAACCCACGTATTTGGACGCGGTCCCTGCATGGTTTACCTGCGGGTACGCACCTCCTGAACTGTTCTCCTGCGTACTTCTTTATTTTCATCAAAATGAGAGCCATGCCATGGGTGTTGCCATCAAGTACAACATCTGAAACATATAATCATACTAGAACCATAATGCCAACACGACTATCTTGGTCGTACTCACGAACAGTTCTTTGTTGATTGCATTGTGAGATGTGAAGGTTGGATACTCACCTTCTGGGTACATTTTAAATCTCTACCTAGCAACAACCAATCAGAGTTTATGGATTTCCCAACCACGTCCAATGGTCACACTCCTAATGTAGGTCGAGGGCAAGGCCGAGGTTGTGGGAGGGGACAATCCCGATCTGCCAGAGGTCAAGGACTTGGGACCAAAACCCAATTCATCTTAGTAGAAGCCAAAGCATACAGAAATAACACCCACCCACAGGCTCGCTTGACAGTCAATGAATGGGAAGCATAGACTTTTAACCGGGTCAATATTAATGACAAAGAAATCTAGGAGGAGTTGGGGGACATGATTCCAAACTTGAACCATGTAGGTTTTAAGCCCGTACTAAAATTATCTGCATACGAATTCTAAATCACAAAAAAATAAACAATGCAAGAGCATAACACATAAAAACACATATGCACAGAGATTCCCCCTGGATCCCAAAACCGGGACTACCAGCTTGATTTTTCATTATCTTCCTTTCAATGTTACAATACATATTTATACATGCCGAAGCATCCAATACCATGGACCGAAAACCATCGCGTCCAAAAAACATGTGCGAAAATCATGCACAAAACCATAGGTGGGTCCGCCCAACCTAACACAACCCAACAAACCACACTCGAGGTTGTTGCTCTCAGTACCAATAGTCTTTATTTATATTTTGGGTGGTGAAGACCCTTGTAGAGAAGACTTTGATGATGAGTATTATAGGTATCGTAGGCTATGCAAATGAAATCCAAGAAATTCATAATGAATTCTAGTTAATCTAGAACCAGATATAACAACAAAATGCTCGCCTTGCATGCATAGGGAAGCAAATTCCTTGCTTGCCTCAGACTGAGCTATTGAGCTCTAGTGCGAAAGACCCGACATTAGTTGAATCTTTTGATGATTAGTATGGTATTTAGATGAGTATGGGTATTTGACTGTTTTGTCTAGTTTTGTGTAGATGATTAGAAATGAATTTTCGTACATTAGGTATAGGTTTTGGTTAATAGTGGTTATAAACACTGTCAAGTTTATCTTGATCTATTGGACAACAGCAAACAATACAGTTTTTTGGATGGCTTATAATGCAACGAGATGGCCAACAAACTTGATTACCCTCTTGGCATGTTGAGACCATCTGGCTCTGGATGTTGAACTTGTAATACATGCTTATTTTTGAAAAGTAATAGAAGGGTTTTTCCAAGCTTTCAGATAATAATAATAATAATGATAATGTCCTTTATTTTTTTAATATAAATTATTAAGACCCCGATGGGGTGGGTGATGTGTGGTGTTAGGCAAGGAGACGACCACACCAAGTGGCATCGTCTGATTAGAAACCTCAAGAAGGATACACCTTACTATATATCAAGACGATTCAGAGCTTTTTGTTACATTTGGCCTTTTGGCATGGGTGGTTAGTTGAGTGGTTTCACTTCAACTGAGTGTGCACAAGCTCTTTATATGAGTATGCTCATTGGTATAGTTAGTTCTGGTGGAAAGTAGTGAGTTCGGAGTGTTATGTTTGTACCGCAAGGCTCTTTTGAGTGACAGTAAGAGCGGTGTGAGATCTTTGGGAGCGAAGTTGGGGGTGCACATGATGTGTGCTTGGAGTAGTGATCGAAGCTTTTTCGGTTTGATTTTAAGTGATAGAGCTCTGCCTTGGGTGAAGCTATCGTGTTTGTGAAGAAAATTAAATAAGCGGGGGAATTTCCTCCTATTCCAATTGCTCTTTGTTTTATGAATTTCGTCAATATTTTTCTTCCTTGGCTTGTTTCCTCTCTTGGGAGGGTGTCGCTTTGAAGCCAATCTTCTTTTTGAGGCTTTAGGGAGGCAACAATGGGTGGCCCTCCTTTTTTAAAGACTCTACAAAGGGTCCTCCCTCAGGTAATTGTGTTAATTTAATCCATAGTTGGTGTGTTGGAAGTGTTTGTGGCCACTACCCTAGACGGGTGGTTAAGCTCCCTCACAAGGGTGGGAATAATTGGAATTGCAGGAGTGGGTTGTGTACCTCTCTCGCTTTTAAGACCTAGTTCTTGGATAACCTGGTGGACATGTTGCGCTAGTGCAAGTGTGCTTGATGGTGAGTAGGTCCTTGGGGCTAGCCTGGGGAGTGGGCTGACCGGGAAAAGGTGTTGAACAAGGATATCGTGTGGGGTGCAGACGTGGAGGGTGAGGTGGCTCATGTCCTTGCCCAGTCACCAGGTCGTGTGGAGAAACTACCTACGTTGGCTTCGATAACTGAACAACTATGGGAAATTTTGGCTAGTCTTGTTGTCATCCACTAGCAGAGGTATGACGACTGAAACAAGACTATCACTTACATTAATGATGTTCAATACAACTAGGGAGAGATTTTGGAGTGCCTAACATCTATGTGAGGCAGTCAACGTCGAACCAATGAGTGATTGGACAAGATTGAAGCATGGATTGTGCATATTGATTTTCATGTTCATGAAGAGCACGACCCTCTAGTGTCCCTGGGTGTTGATCATGCATCGAATCCTCTCCCTTGATATGATATCCGCTAGTTGTCTTTTGGTTTTTCTTGTGTTTTGGACTATATGGATGCTCTGCTTTTGGGGTTCATGTAAGAAATGCCAATTTTTTCTCTATTTTTTCACTACTCTGTTGGTTAACAATTTCGGTCGAAGTGAAGTTAGGATAGTAAAAGGAATCTGGAACGTATGTTGTATCTTTTTGAAGAATTAATGAAAATATTTTGATCGACAAAAATTAAATATAAATTATTAAGAAAATAATAATAATAATATCCGTGATGGGGTTGGATGCACAATGTGTGAACGAGATCGGGAGGGGGGGGGTGTCTTCCACTCCAACGACTCTCAATGTAATTAAATAGGGGGGTGGCATGGCCTGCCCCTCCTCCCATGCATGAAGCGTGTGAAGGCTAATTTCCTTAGACACGTGGCATACTACATTTTATAGTGTTCTATTATAGTTTCCCCACAACGAGGCAAACTTTTGTGCCTTAAGAGTAGAATCCCCCTATCGCAGGGGGATTATCATATCCTCTTTGGAGTTTGGCTCTATTGGTACGCACTGCTGAGCAACTAAAGAAATGGGTGACAATTTGGAATTTTGGGAATGATATTGGCATGTCGAGTTTCGTGCCAACTCTGCATTTTTTTAGTGGCTTTAAATACCTGTTTCTTTGGGCAAAAGGAGATGGTGGTGACATGACGATTGGTTTGAAGACTATATTTGGTAATTGTGTGGATCCTTTGGACAATCGATGGAGCTTTATAGAGAAGAACACAAGCTTGAGATTTCCAACTTGGTCGACTTTAGTTCTTCTTGATAATTGTAAATAGTTAATATTTATCCATTAGATTCATGTGTTAAGTTCCTTGGTTTGTGATTGCTACTAGTGTGGTATGGGTTTTGTGATAAAGTATCCGCTAGGGAATGTGGTTATTATGTATCGTTTGAGCTTATGGGCCCTGTTATTTTTGGAGTTGGCCTCTCTCCCTAGTTTGATTGATTCTCAAAAAAGTGGTTGGCTTGTTGGGCTAATTCTGTTTAGACTATTGTGCTTCCGTCATTCTTCATCTCTATTCAGTCCAGTTGTTTGTATATTTCGGGGGATAGTAGATCTATGGTATGTGGAAGGCATTAGGGAAGTAAAATTTACCAATCCTTTGATTATATTTCATGCTTAAGAGGGGTTGTTGCTTATTTGGTGCATGTGGAGTTGGTGGATTTTTCATTTTTGGTATTGTGTTTCTTTATTGTTTGTTAGGGTCAATATGTTGTGTCAATGCATGTGTGGTCACCATGGGGCTTGGGGATGTGGCCAACAAAGTTGGTCACATGTCGAGATGCAAGCTCAGGAGGTGGTGACTGCATATCATTATGCGACCTCTCCTAGTCCTTGGGAGGAGATCCAACAATTAGAGAGACATGTTCATTGAGACAGATAGGCTTATTCAAACTCATAACCCTTATATGAGGTTGCTCACTTGATTCCTAACCCTATCCACACCAGGCTAAGAAGGAACCAATGCACGCATGTTATTACTATCCACTAATTAAGCTAAAGACATTGTTGGGATGAGTTTTAAAGGGGAAGCATGTGGACATGAATGACATCATTTCCTTTCTAAAAGTCATTCAACGGAACCAATGGAAAACACAGGCTTGTTTGTATAGGTTGGAAGCTTCCTTAACTCACATGGAGAAACACATTCAATGTGAGTTTAAGCTCTCAATGCCTCCTGGTATGATATGGATATCATGTTATGGATTTCATTCAATTACTTATTTTCTGGTTATATGGTCTCTTATATATAGTTTCTACTTTTGGGTCTTTTGTAGAAACTTAGTACTATCGTATACTGGCTAACAAATCTGGTTTCTAGTGTCGCAGAGGTCGATATGATTTTGATAAATTGCTATTAATGATGTAATCTGAATTTTGAAGGAAATATAATTAATTTACAAATAATAATAATAATAATAATAACAACAATAACAATAAGAATAATAAAAATGTAGTACTATTTTTACATTTAGAGTTGATTTTTTGTTTTGTTTTGTTTTTTTTCATTTTCAAGGGTGCTAGTAGTCAAGGCCATAACATTGGTTAATTTGTAATTTTGACCCCCCAAATATAATAAAATAAAATTTAAACTAAACAAACTTGAAAAGCACTTGGAAAAAAAAAGACGGGTAAACCTTATTTGTTGATTTTTAAGGTTTAATGTAAACATAATATCTATTTTTTAATGCCATGGTTAAAAAATGTTGAAATTTTAACCATGAAAAAAAGAAGTTGATGTTGCATCACCACTTTTGCATTTTAGTGTGTCGTTCCATGTTTTTTTTTGTATTCATGATATTTGGTTTTTAATATCATAGTTGCAAAATGTTAGAATTTTAACATTGAAATGGAAAAAATGGTGTTGCCGCATCATCATTTTTCAAAATGAGTATAAACATGAGCACTAAATATAACCTATAGAAAAACTAGAACTCAATAAAATTATTGTTAAGATGGTAACTTTGTTTTAGTAATATGTGAGAATGTCAATTACTTTCATCTCCTCTAGATCAAACACCAAAATTATTTCAAGTTATTGACTCCATGGCATCAGGGGAAAAAGGGAAAGCCTTCCTTGGGATTTCCTTTTGAGAGGGAACTTCATGCCTTCCATTCAAGGTAGGATTTACTCCAATTAAGCTATCATTGGATCTCTTTTCTTATATGCAATGATCCATCTCTTACAATCACACAAGTTGTGCTCGATTCCCTGACAATATCTACATGTAAAAGGAATCTTCTCATAATTAATCCAATACACCCATTGCTTCTCCACATATGCTAGAAATTTTTTATTTCGTACACCTTCACTTAGATCAATTAAAACCATTGTATAGGAAATTATTTCCATCCTTAAAGTTTCTAAAATTGCAAACAAATAATAAACCAAAACATCCTCCATGGCTCTCAAAGCTTTTTAGTGCCAAAATGCAACCTTACCAATCAAACTCACAATAGTTATCTATCTCTTTGTACTCTAAAGAAATAAAAATCTCAAAACAAACATAAAACCCCTTATAATGCCACTTCTCTTTACTCCATATTTTCAAAAATTTTGAAAAAAATAAAAAAACTCCTCACTTCTAAAAAGATATTTTTACCTTATTTGTGATTACATTATCCTAAGTCTAAACATCTTGGAAGGTATATGTATATAAGAATGTGGAGGATATATATCTACATATATGAATTTATTGGTATGGTAAAAATGCATTTTTTCGTTATCATTATAGATTTGAATGCAATTTCTTTTCCAAATTGTTCGACCATATCCTTCAAGTTGTTAGGAGTCTCCTACCATCATTCATCACCCTGTAAAAACTACCCTCCATATGAACCCTACCTCCCTCATTAACCCTATTATGCTCCCCCATTGTGCTTTCAATCATCCAAATGTCGAGCTATGAACTTAAATTCTACAGTAATGTAGTATACACATAAAATTATAAGAAGATATTTTATTTTAAGGGAGATAAATAAATAGATTTATTAATTTTTTCATGAACTAAAGCGATAATGTAAGATTGGAAATTTGATATTTTGTATATCATTTTTTTTAAGAAATTTAAGTAAGCAACTAAAACAATTAGAAACATAATGAAATGGCAAGACTCGAAGCATGGATTTGATCCATTCAACTAGATTTGATATTGTTCACTTTGTATGAATGGATATGTATGTATGTTTATATTTTGTTATTTTAAATAATTTTATAAATTATAAATTTTTTGGTTTTATTTTTAATGGTTTGTATATTACATATTTTATTTTTATTTTTTATTTTAATTTGTTTTCTCTATATTATATCTGTGTAAAATGTTGATTTTTATGATATGTTTGAGTTGAGATGCTCTTTCTATAGAGTAGTATGAGAGATGTATAAGTAATTTTATAGAGTAGTATGAGAGATGTGTTAGTAATTGTATAGAGTTCAATTTGGAGATGACATGTGTCTCTTTAAAAAAACACCTCAAATATAATAGAAAACAAATATGAAAATGCATATTTGGTTTGTTTAATTAAAAGTATTATAAAAAATCAATAATCTTACTCTTATTGGCCATACTAAAGAGAAGTGAAAATATTTCACTCACTCTCAACCATAAATAAAATATTTCATAAAAAATAAAAAATGAAATAAAACATCATTAACCTTATTCTTAGTGTCCATATAAAAAAAGTGGTAAAAATATTTCACTCTCACTCTCAACTATAAATAGAATATTTTGATGTCCATATGAAACAACATAATCGTATATCAACTTTATAGAGAAATAAAATAGTTAAAAGTTAAAAAAGAACTATACATACATTATACAAAGCAATTGAAAAAATATTTTTTTATAGTTAAAACATTTTCACTATTTTATACCAAAGTAAAATTTGATTCATTTTAAACATTAAAAAATGCAATATAAACAATGAAAAATTACAAGTGCTCTCTTATTTTATTCAAATTTTGCAATTTAAAATAAGTTTTCACCTCAAGAGATTCGATCTCTCTTGGCTCTTGCTAAATCCCCGGTTAAGATAAACCTATAGTGCTATGTAAATTGAAACTCTTCTTAATTTATAAGTAAAATACTTTCCAATTTCTACTTCCCAATTTGCACATGCTTGGCATAGCCTTTTCTTCCATAAATCCGTAGATTATTCTCATCTCCCCATTTCACATCTAAACTCATCTTAGTTACTTATAAATCGCGTTATTGTTTGCTTTCAAGCCAAAGAATGTTAAACTTCAAGTAATTTTACACTTTAATTTCCCAATATCTATTAAAACTATCAAGGTGGTAATGTGGTTTTCTCTATTTTCCTCTTAATAAATTCATATACATCACTTTTTATTATATTTTTTTTAACATTATATCCAACTCTTGAAAGCATTATTACTTCCATATTTTTCATTTTAATTTAATTATTTAATTTAAAATTTTATCACAATCCATATTACATTTTTTTCATTTTAGGAGAACTTATCCAAGAAAAAGAAAACATGGTCAAGGTTGGTGTACGGTAAAAAGCTACTCTACCCACATTAAATAGTAAATAATAAGGAACACAACGTTGTTTATTATTAATTCTATGTTTTATATTTTTAATTAAAATTTTGTAATTATTATTTAAAAATATTTATGGTATCTATTTATTTATTTTGTAAAGCAAATATTTCTATATTATTTGAAAATTTAAATCACTGAATTCTGATTTAGTTGGTTATTAAGAAGATCAAATTATAAAATAAAAAAATATAATTTAGAAGTAGGGTTATTTTGACCTTTTGTAGATTAGAAATACAATATGAAAATATAGAGAAATAAGGACAAGAAACAAAGAGACAATGAAGAGGATTTATCTTAATTTGAAGCTTCAATTGCTATGGGTTTTATTGCTACTTAGAGAACACCCTGATTCAGAAGGGACGTCCATATGTTTGTTAACACAACCCAACCTTCAATCTAGAGCTATCAATTGTCATTCCATGTGATCCAAAGAGAGGACATTGTCCTCTTTGCTATCATTTCTATCCACTAGGACCCAACCAAGAAGGAATTTGAGGTGCCAATAGATGCCCACTTTATACATGTATTGGTTATAATGCCAACAAATACGGTTGACATCAAGAACCTAGTCAACAACTCCAAATAATATTGTTGTGTCTATAAGGGTGTATCTCTGGCTAGCCAATTCTTGCTCAATCTGCACAAGTTCCTCTTGAATAGGTTGAGGAGCGAGTTCTTTGAACCATTTTGTAAAACTTTCAACCCTCACTTATGCATGAGTGCACTCGTGTTCTTGGTAATAATCCACTCCTTGATGAACTCGAGCACTCAAATGCGACATACTAATATAACTTAATGAGATACAAACCCAAAGAAGGGTAGGAGATCCCTCTAACTTGGATCAAGATTGAGAGAGAATGAGAGACCCATGTGGAGAGTGGTCCCCGGGGGCAACCTTTTCCACCACCACTAGTGGCCTAGGAGCCATCACCAGAACCCATAAACAAACAAACTCAAGATGTGGAAAGGACTCACAAACCAAAAGGAGATAAAATCCCTGTATATTTCCGATGACAATCACTAACATTAAACAACAAACGATGAAGAAATTAAGAGAAAGCACAAAGAGAGTATAATCAAACCTTCACTAATAGCTACCGAGATCGTCTGTTTGAAAAGAAGTGAACTGGGATTTCCTATTCAGCGTGTGGTGGGACAAAATTCTTTCCAAGCCTAACTAGGCATGAAAAGGAGCCACCAGAGACTTCTAAAGGAATTAGAAGTTAGGGGGCAGGGGAAATAACAAGAAGTTTTTTGCTTTTTCTGCAAGCATCCACCAAGCTAAACTAAAAAAACTAAAGCCCAGACTGACAGTCTGTCAAACTTCATTGGAGGCAAAATCATCAAGCACGTGGATAGAATAAATAAAACACACTTACGACTAGCGAATTATGGATTTTTCAACCCCATGTCAATGCCCTAAAGTGTGAGGCATAATAAAGAGCCATTGAGGTAATAATGTTGAGGAAACCAATTGAATAACATGTCATTGTAGCCTTTCCCTACATGATAATCATTGAATGCCCCCTTAATGAACCACTATGAGGAGACATGCTCTTTGGGTAGGCAAATTTCCTCAGTAGATGCATAATCCTTTTTGTCTATACCAAGATCCATAAAATTACATTTGTTGTGGGTGATAGATGCTTCGTATTAGTTAGAGGATGATGGGATGGGAGGTTCCCCCGTGCCTCCTACATGTTAACTCTAAGACCATTATGGGGGCATGTTGCCATGTCCCTTAAAATATGCCTTGGTGGGACGACGACAACCTTCCCCCACCCTATCTCAATCCAAAAACCGCTTCTGGAGAAAAATACTCTCATTGCATTTAACTATA
>APFE030126363.1:14567-56350 GCA_000404065.3 Pinus taeda
ATAATTATATTATTTCATTTTATTTTTTAAATGTTATTTTATTTTTATTTTTGTGTAATTTTACCAAGTCGAAATATTTACATAACATGAGAGGACAAGACAACATCTCTTCCATATTGTGTTGGAGAGTACCTCTCGACACAACTATGCAAACATGAAACTCTTTTTTTGGTAAATTAAAGTTGTGAGATTGTTTTCTTAATTGTTCGTATCATCCACCTCACGATGTACTTCCTTTTGAATGATGTTAGACATCAATGTTAATATATGTAACATTAAAATACTAACATATAGTTAATCATAAATTGTTTATATCAAAGTGGATTATACCTTAGTTTAGTTGTTTTGGCTATCATTTATATATATATATATATATATTTTGCATTTACCCCATATGGGGTTTGAATTAGTGATTTTTTGCAAAGCGTACCTTAACTGTACACACATTGATCCTCAATTCAAAACTCCATGAGCTAAAATTCAATCCATATATTTTTTTGTTTAAGGCTCGACTTTATATTACTGATGCAAAAAGGTACATAGAGTTTGTCTTTGTGTTACTGGCTGCCTTGTTGGAAAACTGACCCAATAACACAAATTAAGCTTCTTCAAATTGTAAATGTTTCTTTTGACTAGGTTATCCAACAAAATGAAATATTGACTAGTGTCAATGCTATTGTGCCATAGGTTATAAAAATGTTGGCTCTGTTCCATAGAGCCTATTAGACAAAGGAAAAATTGATAGACATTCTCCATGACTAAACTAATTCATTACAAAAAACTATGGTATGACTTGGGACTAACCATGTAACCACTTCCTTTGAGGTACTTTGAGTTGTGGACCCATGAGGAGATGCTAGCCACCAATCATCGCAAAAGCATAAATCGTTGTTCAGGGAGGAATCACCATTCACTAGCCAACCTAGGGCTTCATGCAAATCACCATGCCAAATAGTACCATGCACTGCTAACCAAGAACACTGAGAAACTGTGAAGAGCCACGAGCCATCTTGCTGAGAAGTGCCACAATCCACATGCCTTAGCCATCGAGGAGAGATGCCCTGGACCCCTAAGAGACGAAGCCACACAAAGCACAAAGCCTACATGTAATTGGATTTTGAACCACCCTTTGCCTTTGGCTGCCAGCGTAACCCCATATAGAAGACAATTGAATTATATTGGAACCACCCTTCCCGGATTGTAATCCAAAGTGGCCTGTGAGCCATGAATTGTACGTAGCAGAGGTTAATTCATATTGATCATGATCTATTGGCACTGTGAGGGTAGCCATCCTTGTAGGATGGATAGAAGCCGAGGACAGAGGCCATGCCAACACCCACTATACCTTAAAGCATTTCAGAATCACCGAAACTCATGTTTGTCACCCAGAATTGCTTCGTCGGTTGAGAAGAAAGGATGTATTTAGGCCATGCCTTTAATGGAGCATGTAGAGACATAACCTGCAGATAATGAGAAAAAAAAAGAATTCACTGGGAAGTTCGTATTAGAATGGTGAAGCTCGGGGGCATTGGAAATTCTAGAACTAACATGCGAGAAGCGGAGGTCGAGGATGGCTAAGTGAAAAACTAACAACTATGTAGATATTTTACTGCCATGAGAACCACAATAGACTAAAAAACAACCTAATTGAATACTATTATGAGAGAATAAGCATTAGAGGCATAATTCCCTTGCATTAACATGACAAAGATCATTTTTTCTATGTCGAATGTCTTTCGTGAGAGGTTGTAGATGACAGAAATAAGATTGAGGGGGGATGTCGGCTCACCATGATGCCACCCTCGTCTGACTGAATAGGAAACCTCTGTGAACAATGATGAGGAGCCATAATGTTTCTACGAGAAAAACAAACTAAGGAGTACGATGACCATATCTCAATTGGTGTGGGCATATTTTCAAGGTGAATGCAATTATGTTGATGAATTGAATGCACAATAAAATGATTGGTAACCCAATATGGCCTTGATCGCCTGCCGACAACTGTCAGCATTAAGAAACCTCCATGGGGGAGTAGTCCTGAAGTCTAAGGGAGAGGCATGCACTTCTTAATTGAGCTAGTCTTTGGTTGGGACCATTATGCATTTAACGAAGGGCTATATGTGTCCAAAGCATAATTTGCTAGGATATCAGCAAGCTTGTTGCCAGAGATACATATGTGAGACAACATAGGAGCTTGAATACATTTGAGCAAGGAGGCTACTTTGGATATGTGAGCTTCTATGTGCCATTTGCTAGAAATCTTTGAGAGAGGTGACATGCATTGAATTTTATTGAACATTGTTATGGTGAGAAATGGGTCTCCTTCAATTATGATTTGATGGTAGTTGTTGTTTAATGTGATGCTTAGACCATGTTGAATTCCCCAAAGTTTAGCTTCATTATTGGTTATGAAATCTAGCTTACCTGCAAAAATGTTAAGGATTTGACTGGAGTTGTTTTTGAAGACACCACCATAGCTTGCTAGCCTAGGGTTGCCTCTGGAGGCCCCATCAAATTTTAGTTTTATGAAGTCTAATGGTAGAGGAGACCAGGATGAGGGGCTGACAGGTCAAGGAAAATTATGGGTGCCAAAGGGGAGATACTGTTGACAACTTAGTCCCAATCGTCTAATTATAATTTTCTCTACTAGAGGACATTTCCAATCCCGAGGAGTACATTGTGAAGAGGCTACTATCTCCTTGAGTTGAGAGAGGATGAGGGTCCAAAGGATTTCCAAAGAGGTAGGGGGCTTTCAAAAATTATAGAGTTTCTTTCCTTCCAAATATTCCAGGTGAAAATGCTAGGGATAAGGATCCAAGCTCTGTTAAGTATGATGTTTTTAAAATGAGAGTTTGTCTAGTTTTATAGGGAAGTAGTTACAATGGACTGGGATATTGGCTTTAGACACTGGAAGGATATGGCAAGTTGATCCTAGATTTTGGAAGAAAAGAAACAATTTAGAAATAAGTGAGTAGGATCCTTTGCTTGGTTCATCCATAATGAGGAAATTGATGGGTGATGAGACCACGTTTCTAAATCTTATCCCATGTTAAGGTTTTATTCCTTAATAAAAACTGTAGGAAAAGCGTGATCTTCGTCAATGCCTTATTTTCTTGAGATGCTTACAAGTGAAAGTGGGGCCAGGGAGATGAGATTGACTTAGGATACGACATGCCTTCTTGAGATTTAAGTTTCCAAAAGGCCCATAGCCCCAACACAATTTATCATCTTCAACATTCACTATGATGTTTCTTGTTTTCAGGACTGGTGATAGAAGTTGTTGCTCCTCCATTTGAGTGCTGGTAGAATCTGGATCATGAATTTTATATGTTCACCATGGGGATTCATAGGGACGATTGTTCCAATACTGGGTGACCAAAGATAATCCTTATTGATCGAATTGTTCTTGAATTTGTTATCAGTTTGCTAGAGTAGAGATATTAGGCCATTGATTCCAAGAGTCATCCCAAAGAAGAGTTGTCAACCTGTTCCGAATTTCCAAAAAAAATGGTCCTAGATTAAATCTTTATTCTACCTTGTTGCATTCCATATATGAGAGCCTTTGATGTCTGTTGTCATTCTGACTTGTTGAGAGGAGTGAACACATTGCACATACTTATTTGTCCACATATATCACTAAAGAGTTGAGGGGTTTTTAAACCATTTCCACCAGGTTTTTGCACTTGAGGCTTTGCTGCAATCTCAGGATCTCTCAAGCCTAGGCCTCCAACAAACAAAGCTTATCCCAAGCCACTAAGGCCCATGTTCAATCTAGCTGGGTACCTCCCAATAGGAAGGAATGTTGAAGGATGTGAAGCTTGGTGAGGATGTAATTAGGAGAAACTAGAGATGAAAGAAGGTATGTGGGAATTTTTTGAAGCATAAATTTGAGGAGGGTGAGATAATCGACCATATTAAGTGCCCTAAAAGCCTAGATAGAGAGCTTGGCCTTGATTTTGAGCAATAATTATTCCTAGACTGATAGGCAAAGGGGATTGGATGTGAGAGGGGTGCCAAGGTATTTGGATGGAAGGGAACTATTTTTGAATCCATAGATACAAGAGATGTAAACTTGAACAATTTGGGAGGTATTAAAGAAAAATATTTGGGGTTTTCCTTTGTTCATCTCATTGCTTAAAGCTGCTACAAAGATGTCCAAGATTCACTTAAGTTCCAGAGCCTCCTGAAGAGAGACATTCCCCATCAATAGAGTATCATCAAAAAATTGTTGGTGGGGTGATCTTTGGCGATTGAAACCAAGAGGAAGACCTCACAACCGATTATGGGAGAGAGCATGCCGAACGAAGTGACTCAAGTATTTGACAACAAGAAGGAAGATGTAAGGGGATATGGGATCTCCTTGCCTAATGCCTCTTGAAGGGGTAAAATTTGGGGAGGGTGAGCCATTGACCATAATAGAAAAGAAGTATTTGGAGATGAGAGACATGACCCAAGATATCCATTTGTTAATAAATCCATATTCCGTGAGGGTGTGGTATATGTATTATCAACTTAAATTATCAAAGGCTTTAGACATATATAGCTTGAGGAGCATCACATGTTGCTTAGAGGAACATAATGAATGGATGTGCTCTTGGGCCATGATAATGTTATCCAATATTTTCCTACCTTCCACATAACCAGTTTGCTTAGGAGTAATTATTGAAGGAAGAAGAAGCTTGAGGTGATTTGAAATGGTTTTTGAAATAATTTTTTAGATTACATTACATAGGGAAATGGGATGAAATTCAACGAGAGAGGAGGCTTTTAAGGATTTAGGCATTGAAGATATGGAAGAAAAGTTAAATGCTATGAGGTGAGAGGCAAAGCATCGAGAGTCTTCCACCACTTGTGAAAAATATTGACCCGGGATGCTCCAACATGATTGATAAAATTCATCAGTGAAGCCAACTCGACTTGGAGCTACTTATTACAAGGCAATCTCTTTCATAATCAAGGCATTTTCTTCTTCAGAATTAAACTTTGGGATATGTTGAATCACCTGGTTGATGTATGCTCGCATATTGGGGAATGGCTCAGTGAGAAGGACTAAAAATATTGAGACAAAACTCACGTGACCACTTTATAATCTCCCACCCCCTAGTTGTGTTGATCTTTTCGACGGTTGATGTGGTTTTGTTGCTAGTAATTTATCATGGACCTGTGGAATATATATATATATATATATATATATATATATATTATATTATTATATTATATATATATTGTTTCGTTCCCCATCTTTCAACCATTTCACTCTGGAGTTTTTCTTGTAAATTATTTGTTCTTGCGTTAGCCATTCATTTAACTAAGCTTCTTGGGTCTCTTCAGAATCTTTTAACTCCTCTATTCTTCCTTCTTTCATTATAGTTTATTGTACTTTGTTCATCATTTCTTTTAATATTTTATTTTCCTGAAATATGTTGTCAAAGTTCTTCACATTCCATTCCTTTAGTTTTTGCTTGGTATAGTTCAGTTTTTGCTGGAAGCGATACATTATTTTGACTGATATGGATACCGATTCTTGCCACCATTTTCCTATGTTAGTCATGAGGTTCCGATGGCAAAGCCAAAAATATTCAAATCTAAAGGGCTTGTTACTTGAGGGGCCTGGCCACCCAAGGTTAAGGGTGATTAGCCAATGGTGTGATCCATGACTGGGAAGGATGAGAGCCTCCATGCTAATACCTGTTAAGAGAAGGGACTCTAAGCAAAGGAAGTGATCTAGCTGCGAGGCCCACTTGTTTTTGTCGCACATGCCAATTGTTCCAGATGTGGGTCCCATTTGGGGTAGGAATATCCACCATCTTGCAGTCATCTATGACGAAGTTAAAGGGAGAAACTTATTCTTCTAGTATATGAAGAATGGATCAGATTAAAATCTACCCCTAATATCCATTGGTAAGGGTCGACCAAACAAGCCATGACTAAGAGGTTGGAGATAAAGATTTTTTTGCCACGGGGAATTAGGGCCATAAACATTTGAGATGATACCTAGTGAGAGGAAACAATAGGTTGAAAGCGGGCTGAGAGGATTCTAGGTATGTAAAAGGAGTATTTAAGGATGACAAAGGAGGGGTTCCAAAGGATTGCTAGGCCCCCTAATGCTCCCGTGGAACATTGGGAGAGGATATCACAACATTTACAAAAATAATTGACAATTTGTCTGAGAATATCAAGCATGCATTTGGTTTCTTGAAGAAACAAGATGTATGGCTTTTCTTGGGAGAGCATATTTTGAGAATTCGATGCTTGGTTTTGACATTAAGGCTTCTAACATTCCATGATATGACTTTAATCATTGAGAATTGTGGATAGGGGAAAAAGAGTATTCAGGGGAGTGTGATCCAGGTGGATATTGGTGGCCACCCACCTATTCCACTTGGACCCCCACCATTGTTTCTTTTAGTTTCCTTAATTGTCGGATAATTTACTATTTTTGGCAGTTTTTCGGGTCTTGAACTTCGAGAGTCGTTTTGAGGCCCTAAACGACATTTTTTTTGGAAAATAGGCAAACCTATTATGTGTGACTAGGTTTGCGATCAAAAGTTGTATTCCTCAGATAGATATTTATAACGAGGTATCGTACATGTCAAACAAAGATCATATGCTAAAGTTACGACCCCAGGAAGTTGATGTACACCATCAACTTTTCGCACCTCATCTCCTAGGGTTACGTTTTTGTATGTTTAGGGTTTTCCATTGTTTCTCAATAATAAATAGGCCTTCCAACCTCATTGTAACACAGTTCAGAAGGCATGTAGCCGCCACAATTCTTCTTAGAGATAAGCTACCATTGCCTAATCTAGTTTATTTCCATTATGCATGTAAACAGATTTCATTGCTTTGTTTTTAATGAATTGAAGTTTTTTTTTTTTCAATGTATCTCTGTGCTTTTTTTCATATCGGTATTTCATTTTGTTCCAACATAAATCTGGGCTAGAGTGACTTGACCTGAGTTAATTATGAATTCACCAAGGTAATAAAGGAGTTTGTTGTTGGGTTTGCGACCCTTTTTATTAGGTTCTTTTGTTGATAAGGCTCAGTCCTATGGAGCGTTGCATTTGATTCCTTCTGATGATGATGAGAAGGAAGGAGAGGGGGTAGTAGCTTGCATGTGAGCTAGATTGATAAGAATATATTGATGCTACATATAGGCTTTGGCCACCATTTGAATTTGGTCTTTTGGGATGGTAGACAAATCTTTGTGCTCCCATTCTTCTACTATTTGTTGAAGATCCATATTCTGTAATTTCAAATCTTCTAGATATTCTTCCTCCATTAGAATGGGGGTTTCTTGATTAGCATTTTGGATCTGTGCATTGTGCTCCATGGTGTGTGGGATCATCTCTAGTTTTCCATTAGTCATTTTTTCTTGGGAAGCTTGCTTTTGAGGATGATCACTAGAGGGTGTGGCCTGAGGATTCAGATCTTCTTCCTTTGCGTGTTGAAGCACAACATATCGATTCTACCCTTAATCAACCTATTGGTTTAAATTTCCCGATGTTTCTTGGTAGCTTTTCTTTTATTATTCATTGTGGTGAAATCACTTTGAGAGGGGACTTGATGTGTAGGCTTGCTCCCTGGTTCTTGTGGTTGGGTCAGCTTTGTAGGACAATCCTTGAATAGGTGTCCATATGTATGGTAGTGACGACAGTGGAAATGGATTTTTTCATAGTTTAACTATTTTTCCCAAATGATATCTTCACAACTTAGAAGGAGGCTTGCTGGGAAGGGTTTAGAAAGATCCAAATACACACAGAGTCAAGCATATTTCGTATACCTACCCTACTTGGTGATATCAAATATACCTACCCTTGGTGATATCAAAGAGCATAAAAAAACACCCAAATTTATTACCTATTTGGGCTAAAATCTCTAGATCCTAGTACTCATGTGGTAGTGAGTAAAGTCTGATCCAGACAGGCACAAAGGAGAATTTTTCTTTCTCCCGATCGAATCTAAGGACCCATAGTTTCATGTAAAGCCCAACCGAGTTCATGAAATAAGGTCTGACTTGAATGATGTTGTCATGATCCATCACATTATTAAATATGACTAAGAAAAAGCCCTGAGAGACCAATTTGAGTTAAATATCTCCTTTAATGGCCCAATTCTTCCTGATCCAATTGATAAAAAGTTTCTCTGATGGCCAACATTCTATGAATTTACAAATGAGCACGTGCTCCTTCATATGCTCCATTGTGCTACCTCTTTTCTAAGAAGGGATCACCAAGAGAGGAAATTTCGAGGCTTGTGCGTGGTAGGGCCCATTGGGTTGCATTAGTTGTCTTACTAGATATGAGGTTGAGGCTACAACATGCTGCTTGCTCGGATTTGTGACAATGGATTAGTGGCCAAGCATACCATTAGCTTCTTGTTTATTGGGTGAGATGTTGGGTCTATGAACATGTTGTTGTGGAGGGCGTCCAGCCACTGTATTTCTGAAAGAAGGGCCACTACCTAGCCCACCCCACCTCCCCCCACCCCACCCACCCCCCCACCCACCCAACATGGAGGTACCAAGGAGTCGTGAGACACCTGCATTGATTTTTGTCATAATCCTAAGGTTTCAGAGCCATGCAAATTTTCCCACTTTTTCTAAATTCTATTTTCAAAATTAAATCCATATTAAGGGAGTAACAAATTTTCAATTTTTTGTGATTAAGGGGTAGTAGGTGTGAGGGATTTTGTTAAATATTGAGGGAAATTTAGAAATGACATATGTCTGGGATCTTGGAAAGGCTACAAACAATTAAGTAAAAGCATATACTCTCTATAAAGGTAAACTTCTCCTAAAAAATGCAAGATCAACAACCTTGATAGCCATAGGAGATTTAATGGTCTCAAAACAAACTCCATCTAATAATAACTTGCCTTTGATCACATCTCAACTCCACAAGAAGATACACACTTTTCATAAGATCATATTTGATTAAATGTTGCAAAGATTAAACCATTTGACACTTAGGCCAATAATTGACACTTTGGCCAATAAAGAGGCCATGCTTAATCTCGGCGCTCTTCTAAAAAGTAAGGTATGGGGCTATCACCCAATAAATTAACTTAATAAGGTTCAAAATGAGACATCACAACATTGTAATTAATAGCCACATGTCATTTATTCACTATTAATGGTCTACAAGAAATAAGCCTGGGCTTAAAAGGGCATGTCATCCCCTCATTTGCATGTTTGACATTAACTTGACTTTAGGGTTTGAAATACTAGCAAAGGAATGAATTAACAAGATGAGATAATGAAACATTGTTTATGAGAGGATTATTATGCCAAATGGAGAAGGACGTGTCAAAATTAAAGCTAATCTAGGAAGAGCTTACTTAGTCTCTAGCCAATAATTTGGACTTTTGTCTTCTTGAGTTGATTTTAGGGTTTGAGCCAAGTGTCCTCTACATTTTGTCTTTGGAGTGTGTATGTATATTCGATCTATTTTATCTCGTTGTCTTTTATTTGGATCTATGGTCTTTGAAAGGCCATGAAAACTTCATATTTGGAAATCACATTGTTTTTCTAGGCTTGATTTTCATCTTGAACCTTTTTCATTGGGTACTCTGAGTTTGGGTCTTCTTGTGTAAATTTGCAAACCTCTTCAAACTTCCTACATTTCGGTTTTGCATTTGTGCATTCCCTAGCTATGTCTTCTTTATATAATTTTAGGAACATGGTATCACTCATTAAGTTGTAGAAACTGGGCTTTCTAGGCTATTTCCTTTGTGTATTTGTTTGATCCTTAGCATTCACTTAACCAAAATCAACATCGCAAATGTCTTTGGAATGTAGCCCACATGGGTTATAGGGAAGCATAACAATTTAAAAGAGTGCTATGAAGGCTCGAAGGGTTAATGCAATGTAGTAGATCCTCTGGATTTGGTGATCTCAATGGTGCATGAAAACAAACATCAATGTACATCACAAAATGTTGTAATCATGATTACTTTTGTGTAGAAAAAGCGAAAATTTGAGGTTCTCGAAGCTGAATGCAACATGTTAAGGAACATAATTATTAGCCTTAGCAATGATTCATAGTCTGCATCTTCATACCACATAATACCAACAAAATCTATCCATCAAGAATTAAATGAAGAGAAAGCACATCATATAATGGAAGACATGGATCTTGAAAATAGGAACTGTCTTCCCACCAACCTTGGGAAGGAAGAGGTAAACAAAAACAATAATTTATATTTTAAGAGTAATTGCCCAAACAAAAACAACCATCATGTCTTCTAATAAATTTTTATGTTTTAGGATTCTTTTTTAGACTATATACTTTTAAGTTTGTTTGCAAAAGTCACGGGGATGTAACAATTGTAAACTTTTGAATTACCACATATTTTCAACGTTACCAAATTCAACATGTTATTTAATTTAATTTTAGTGGGAAAGATAACAATAATTCCTCCCAACCTGTATGCAGGTGATAACCATGCCATTAATGGCGATTAGACGGACGGGCGGCGAGAGGACTGGCCACATGGCCGCTCGCGGCCACTCCCAAGCCAGACTGAAAGGAATTCATGGCGCCTTGCAGGTGACATTAATTGGGTGCTCCAGTCAAGATTTCTCCATCAAGCTCATGGCAATGGCCTCCACAGACCATAACATAGTTCTTCCTCCTCTACTCCACAACAGTTGCCCTTCTCAGGCAGCGAAGCCCTACTCTCTCACAGACACTGGAAGCCGCTAGTGGTTGCTCAGTTACGTGGATGCTGGAAATGGGTATCATTTCTCCCACACCAGGAACTGCAATCTGATTCTAGTTTAGGATTCCTCCGCTCGCTCTCTGCTTAGCCATTCTGCCAATCTTACTACTAGTAGCTTTGCGTCGAATTCCACCATGGCTTGACCCCGCCACCGAATGCGTAGCAGAAGAGGAGGAAGTCGTGGTAGAGGCATCCATATTCCTGCTACGCCCAGCCCTGAAACTGCCTCCCCCTCCTCTTCTCTTGACATTTGAAATCCTCATAGCACCTTCTCTCGACGGTATCCTGATACCCGCAGTGGCAGAGGATGGGCTTAGCTCCAAGGTGCCTGCAGGAGGGACACAGCTGTTCACACAGCCAATTTTCCCCTTCCCCGTCATCTTTCTCCTCACATGACTCAATTTTGATTCCATAGCACCCTTCACAGGCCTGTTATCACTGCCACAATCACCATCACCTTCCCTGAGGAAAACGACCTGCAAGAAGCTCCGCCAGAGAACAATGGTGAGCGGCAGAGGGCCACTCAAAGGAACAGGAGTGCCCGCGACCCAGGCAAGCAGCAGCTGATCGAGGACGTTACCACCCCGCATGGAAAGGAGCTGGTTGGTAGTCAGAAAGATGCTGAAGGCAGAGCTGGAGACACGCAAGCACCTGGAGGCAGAATAGGAGACACGTCCGGCCCGCATGCAGCAAAAGGTATCTCTGCTGGCACTCAACTAGCTCGTGGAATTCAGAGCGGCACGTCAGCAGAGGAGGAGGAGTGGTACAAGTACATGTGCCTTATCAAGGAAGAGCCTGCCCCAGACAACCTCCAGGATTGACACTTGGTAGCTAGGTGTCGCCCTTCTGCCAGCTGGCATTTTTCTTACGCTGATTGGATGATTCTTGTTATGCCATGTTTTGTTAAAACTTTCCTCTTGGTTGGTTTTTGCAATGTTTGGTATTTTTGGTTAAAACTGGTAACCCTTGTGTGGGATTTTTCTGCTTTCATAGAATGGTTTCCTCATCGATGGGGTAACCGAGCTTAGACTGTTATATTTTTTGACAAATGATGTTCAGCACTACTGAGGCCAGAGCCTCGATGTACTTATATTTTGTTTCATATCAATAGAATAGTTTTACTTAGAAAAAAAACAATAATTCCTCCCAACCACTTGAGATAAACCTAGTAAATAATCTCAAATACCCCATATATATGATCTATCCCCCTTGAAGATGCTTATTTTCAAGTTGTTGATCTATCTTTTGTTGTGTTTTGTGATATAGTTACATAACACACAAGAATGAGCATGATACTTAGTAGGGCTTGAACCCTCATTGGGAGTTGTATTAGCTACCTACTTTCTTTAACTCAACAAATTTTCATTAATTACATTTCAAATAAAATGGACTATATAATAGAGCAAGAAATAGATTCAAGTGGAGGTTGAGGTGTAATTATAAATTAGGTGTGGATGAAGGTTATAACAACTATTACTACCTATTTGAAGATCCTCAAACTTTGAGATCATAGTTCATTTACACTTAAATCCACTTTTGATTGTGAATATTAGATGTTACTACCCATTTTATTAGAGATCTCGCAATCAAACCATTTCCATTTCCATTAGAGAGATTATGACTAGAGGTGTTGCACTTTCATTATAGTGTTTATGATTGGCAAAGACATCTTTCAAATTATGCCTAAAGGTGTGTTGCCAATTTCATTTGATAGTTGGGTATCACAAAATCTTAAAATCTTTCATAGTGAGTACACCTTTAGTTAATCTAAATTTTGCCTTATAATAGAATAAAACAAACCAAAAAAAAATCTAAAGAAAATTATGGGTCATTGAAAACTACATCACATCTTAACCTTTGCAAAAGGTTCAAATTATATCGCATCAAACTTAAGCATGTTTGTTGTTGCAATAAAGGTGTTAGACTATCTTAATGATCCCAATAATGTGGTCATAATGCATATATAAAATTAGACATGACATGTCTTGTATTCAAAGGTAGTTCTTATTAAAATTACAACTAAGGAAAAACCCTCAAACAGTAAGGGACATTATGATCCCAAACTAAAATCAAACCATCAATCCACTTCCTTTCCTCATCCTTAATGCCCCTCAATTGAGGGTTTCTGTTGGCTCGAAAGAGTCATCAGGGAAAAATACCCTGGGTTCGGGCATAGGAGGCCAACAGTGGTCCACTGTAGTCTAGGACAATGCCGACATTTTCACCTTACCCCGAAGGGCAAGGGGTCTCACCCGAGGCACGCCGTGACCAAAAGGGAGAAGGGTTCAACATGGGGTTGAGGGAATATCAACCAGGCACAAGCGATCATACACATGCATATCCATTATATGAGAAACAAAGATAACAAAATCCTTGAATCATACACACATATCCATTATAGAGAACACAAAAATAACAACATCCTTGCATCAATATATGAATTACCGTCTACGTACAATAGATAGACTATTTAAAATTTTAACAGACCCACTAAACACGAGGCTCAATACATTAGAAGTCACAACAGACATCGAATCTATCTTATATTAAACTTAACATAACATATTAAATTATGATCCGACATTCGCCATAAGCATTACATAAAATACCTTGCTTAGTCACTCGGGTTCAAATCAGTTCTGCAACAAAGTCCCTCAGATCCCAACACTCTCTCATTCAGCCTCTGCCACTATGTATCTCTTTTGCAACCAACTCCTTCTTCCACTAGCGGGTTCAACAACAAAAACAACAACAACCATTTTCCTCTCTGGTCTTCCCCTTTTATGTCCTTGTCGGCTGCCCGGACGCCAATTCTCACTCGGCTGTTTTCTCCCTTGGCTACTTTTGCACCTTCCCTCCTCCTTGGTTGCCTTTGGCTTCCGGTGCCACCTTGCCACCACTCCTACGCAACTGTTCATTCCGCCACCCAACCGTTGCTTCCATCTGTCTCTTTCCCACCCTTTAGTCAGTCAAAACTGTTCAAAATCGTTCAAAATTAAACAAAGGCTCCAACAATATCATCAACCAAATGTGTCATATATAATTCTCGACACAATTGACAAATCTTGTAAATCAAAATTGACTTTCATTGTAAAATACATATGATGGGGAAACTCAGTTGGCACCTCCCCTCATTTCAAGGATAATACCTAGGGCATACCAGATTCTACTAATGCTGAAGGCTTTGTCAACATAAGGCTCAAGGCCATTACAACAATATATTCATTAAGATGATATATATATATATATATATATATATATATATATATATATATATATATATATATATATATATATATTTATATTGCAAAAAAGAAAAAGAGTGAACTCCTTGTACATTTGGGAGGGGGCTGATTCAAATGTGAAGCACAAAATGGGAGCACAGTCCCAACATCCACACTTGCAACCTTGATTCTATAATATTAAAAAACTAGAGTGGCATATTTCCTAACATACTGTCCTAGGAACAAACTATATTTGCACTGCATTTAAAAGAAAAGGCAAGATCACCAGAACTGATTTACTGATTCCTCCTGCTGGGGGCGTCGCTTCTTACTGTTCCTAGAGGATGTTTCACCTTGCTGGCTTTGATTGAGGGTCTTGATGTACTCAACTATTTCTTCCAAGTGCTTGCATTTGTCTTTTGAATCCTCTATTTCAGCTTTCTGGAGATTTTTGTCTCTTTGCTTGTATGCTTTGGCTATCTTCATCTCTGCCTTGAGGTCCTTTAAAGCTTGATTAAACCTACCAATCATAAACCAATTGGCCCTGCAAGTTGGGTAGTTTTCGTTCTTTTCTACTCTCTCTAGAGGATTGCAGGCCATTATGTTGCTTTGAATTGTTGTAGAGACTATGTCTTTTATGATCCCGGTGATGGCCCTCTTGCTTTGATGTGTTCTGCTTGTTCCTCTATTGTTGATGGAAAAGCTCTGATTGATGGAGTCCTCTTGATGACAAGTCTCCAAAGCTCTGAGAAAACTAATAAAGCTCTGACTGTGCTTTGTGATCCAAAACCAATTCGTGGAATTGTCTTGTGCAGAGATGCTGGCCGAGAGATGTTGGTTAAACAAGATGTAAAACTTAAAAGGAAAGAATGACTCTGGAAAACCTGAGGCTTGGGGACATTGGGGAGGGGAGGTTGCTTTCAATATGAAGGCAATTCTTAGACAGAGGGCCTGAGGCTTGAGGATGCTGAGAGGGGGAGACAACTTGAGTATTAAACAGAGGAAGGCAACGATGATATGAGGAGACGTTGATACGAAGAGTTGAGTTCTTGGATTATATGCATAAGAAATATCAGAGTAGCGATCAGCTGAGAGAGAGCATTGTGGAGCAAATGACAGTGAAGATATCCTCTGCTGGTGGAGTTTGGGCCAAGGTAAATGAAATGATGAGTCGAGAGGGAGAGTATGGTGCACTGCTGAATGCTTTAGGCTGGGAGATTCAAGCTGACTATGAGAGAGGGGATTACTTATGAGATGGCCTGAGTATGTATAGGCTAAAATTTCTGAATGGTGAAGATTACTGAGCTCTTCAACCAATTTATCGATCTCACAATGAAGGGATAACCTGCTGCTGTGGGTAAAAATCGTGATGCTGATCGCCTTCGTGCTTGTACAATTGCCTGTTGTTTTAAACCTTTCCCTTGTGTGACAATTTCGATCCTTCTGCTTGTGTTTGATATGACCATTACCGTCTTTGCTCAGAGGTGAAGGATGCCTGCATTCCTTATCATACGTGCTCTAAAGATTTTTTGAGATTAAGTGGATTTTGTGCTCTGATCCTTGCAGATTGCACATGAGATCAACTGCTATCAAATCTTCATTGTGTTCAACAGATAATCTAAATCTGGGAGTGAAGATTTGATAATCCTTTTTTTCCTTTTTGTTATATTTTTTTCCTCTTTCTCCTTTCTCAGTCCTCATATTAATTGTGTAAATCATGGTATGTTTTCAACATAGACTTCATTGTTTTCTTTTACAGTCCCAACTGGTCTTTCAAGAGCTTTATTAGCATAGTTATCTGCTTCCTTGTTTTGATTTCTCAATACATGCTTGAAAGTTATGTTTCCCAGACTTTTTATATTTGATTTGACCCTCTGACAAATTTTATTAACGGTGACACTGTTGAAATCCTTTTCATTTTCCATTGCTACTATAATGATTGCCGAGTCTCCTATAATTATAGGATCCTTGATCGCAAGTTTTTTTAAAATCCTTATACCTAGAAGTAGGCTATATGCTTCCGCCCTGTTGTTTGTCAATTCTTCGAGACTCCATTCATATGTTATTATTTGTTTCCCATTTGAATCTCTAATTACTCCTCCTGCCCCTGCTTTTCCTGGGTTTTTTTTTGAAGTCCCATCGAAAAAAAGTTTGACTCTGTTTTGTTTTTTCATCCATTCTTCAAATTCTTTGTCATCCAATCTTGATTTCCAACTCTTGGCTGTGGGAGTTTTTTTCTTTTTTGCTGTAGCTTCTGTTTTTTTTTCCTAAAATTACTTTGCTATACCAATCGTTTTCTTCTTGCTATAGGTTGTTCTGATCCATATTTTATATTCTGTTGGTGCTTATTATTTCTGATACTAGGCTCCAAGTTTTTGAAATAATCTTACCTATACTTGTTTTTTGTTCTTTGAAAATGCATTTGTTTCTGGCTAACCAAATTTGCCAACACAGAATTGAGGGGAAGCATTTCTAGATCCTACTTATTGTCGTCTTGTTTCTATTTGAATACGGGTAGCTCTTCTCCCAAGTTTCATGAAGCACTGACAATTGATTTGAAAAATTAATGTTTATTTCCAGTGGGCTTGTTATTTGGGTCCAACATTCTCTAGCCACCCTACAGTTCATGAAAAGGTGTTGGATTGTTTCTTCCTCCATTTGACACATGACACACCTGGAAAGCCCTTGTATTCTTTTTTTTTTTTTTAAATTTTCATAGGTTAGAATTTTACCTTTGAGTAGAGTCCAAATGAAAACTTTGATTTTGGTAAGACATTCTATTTTCCAGGTTGCCTTCCAAATGCTCCATTCTTGTTGATTTTGTTGTTCTTGGAGGAGATTATACCTTGATTTCACCGTGTATTCCCCTCCATTTGGGTCCCATACAAAGTCGTATTGATCCTCTCTAGTTATGGGAGCTGCCCCTGATAGATGGGATTTTAGTTTCTCCCATTGACTTTTTAATATTTTTGGAATGGTTGGTATTTTCCATCCAAGCTAGTGATCCTGATCCGATTCAGAGTTTGAGTATAAGGTATTTATCCTTCTCTCTTCCATCCAACAATGAAGCCCTCTTAGGTTCCACTAGAGATTTAGAGGATCTCTTCCCATTATTCGATCCTCCCAAATTGCAACTGTTTTTCCATTCCTTGGATTTTTAGAAATTTTATCTCTAATAAGGGGAATTATCTTTTTTACAAGTTTCCAGACTTGTGTATAAGGCCTGACTGGAATAGGTTCAGTTATCAATTTTGTTCTATGATAATTTAAATATTTCATTGCTAGTATTTTTTCCCACCATTTTTCTTTTCCACTGATCATTCTCCAAATTATTTTTGTCCCTAAAGCAATGTTCATTAGACATGGTAAACGAATTGCTATACCTCCTTTTTCATAGGGGAGAGTGACTTTCTCCCAACAGACTAGACTAAATTTTTTGTACTCTTATTTACCTCCTTGCCATAGGAAGCTTCTTATTATTATTTCCATTTGCTTGTGAGCACTTGTCGGGGCCAGAATAATTGCATATTGATAAATGGGAAGGGCCGAAAGGAGTGCCTTAATCATGATCACTCTTCCTGCCAAATTAAGCCACATCACTCCCTAATTCTGAATTTTATCCTTCATTTTTTCCACTTGCTTGTTCCATAATTCCGCTTTTACATTTTCCTTTGCTAAGGGAATCCCATGATAAGTAAAATGGGTCCATCTTATTTGTATAGGAATTTCTAGTATTTGTGATATGTGCTGCATAACTCTTGGAGAAGTATTCCAGCTGTATATTCTGCATTTGGTGTTATTTAACATTCCTCCTGAGGCTTGGAGAAAATCATGCAACACTCTTTTAAATCTTCTGGCTATTATGCTTGATGCCCCTCCCATAAGAAGGGTGTCATCTGCAAAAAGTGAGTGATTTCTATCTTTGACCCCTCTTGCTATTTGTATACCTGTTATTTTTTTTTCCTTTCTCTGGCTTTCTAGCACTGCACTTAATGTTTCTGCCATGATGATATATAGGAAAGGGGATAGAGGAAAACCTTGTCGTAGCCCTCTTGTGCTCTGAAAAAATTTACTGGGCTTTCCATTTATTAGAGGAGCTACCCATGGGGTTAATATGCATGCTTGGATAGTCTTTATGATATCTATTGAGAAACCAATTTTTTTGAGTACTGCTACTAGATAATTATGATTAAATCTATCAAAAGAATTTGCCATATCTAGCTTTACTATCATTCCTTTCTCTTTCCTTTGAATACTGTTGTGAATAGCTTCCTGAACAATGATCACATTATCTGTGATTTGCCGCTTGGGAACAAATCCGCCTTGATTTTCAGATATGATTTCCAGAAGAATTTTCTTAATTTTACTTGCAAAAATTTTGGTGATTATATTATAAGAAGAATTGCAAAGAGATATTGGTCTGTATATGTTGAATGTTACTGGATTGGACTCTTTGGGTATGAGTGCCAGATAGGAAGATTTTGTGTTTCCTCCATTTTTTTTTTGAAAGACATTTTTGATCATTCTCGTAAGATCTTTTTTAATAATATCCCAATGCTGTCTATAAAAAGCCATTGTAAATCCATCTGGCCTAGGAGCTTTGTTAGGGTGAAGGCACCAAACCGCTTCCCTAACTTCTTCCTTAGTGATCTCTTTATTTATTTTTGCGTTTTGCTGATCACTTATTTTCTTATTTATGTGCTGTAAAAATTCTTCATTAACTGCCTGCTGGTCGCTTGTTGTAAGTAGATCTTTGAAGTAGTTGTGAGATGCTATTTTTGTTTCTTCAACTCTTTTTTATCTCATTCCCATCTACTGAATCTGTTCAATTTGATTTCTTGCCCTCCTTATTTTCATTGAATTATGAAAAAAGGCTGTGCTTTTATCTCCTAATTTCAGCCAAAGACATCTGGATTTCATTCTACATTCTTCTTCTTCTTTCCTATTTTACTTATAGATTTCCAAAAAGACTTCTTTTTCTTGTAGATAATCTTGTTGGCTTTCTTATTTGTTTTCTTTTTCCTTGTGAATGTTGTCCATTTTTTTTTGTAATTCTATTTTCTTGGCTTTGTCTCATATATCATTTTCTCTTGCCCAATTTTTTAAATGCAACCTTAAATTCTTTAGCTTTGTTTCCCAAACATACTGAGGAGACCCAATGACACTTTTTTTCCAGCTCTCTTTGATTTGTTTTTCAATTCTTCCTTGCTGTCCCAACTCATATTATATCTGAAGGGGAGCGGGCCTTGATTTTCCAGATTCCCCATGCTTAAAGACACCGGCTTATGGTTTGAAGCTGTTGTATGGACTATCTTGCTTTTCACAAGAGTGAATTAAGCTACTATGTTTTCTTGTACTAAGATTCTATCCAACCTTTCCTTGATATTATTCTTGCCAATTCTCTTATTACTCCAAGTGTACTTTCCATTGCTTGGTGGAATGTCGATAAATTTATGTTGTTCCATTATTTCTTCAAGGGCTTCTCTTGACAAATCTGGATGATAATTCCCGCCAATTTTTTCTTTAATGTTCCTTATCAAATTTAGATATCCTCCAAGAATTAGTTTCCCATTTTGTCTTTATGCTAGTTCTTCTTTAATCGATTTCCAGCAGTGCTCTTTTTCTCTGTAGTGATTTGGGGAATATACATTCATAATGCTATACAATTCCTTTGTGTTGAGATCTCTCAAATCTGTTCTAATCCAATGACTGTTGATATTTTGATTTATTAGTTCCCATTTCCTTTTTTCCCATATGGTGCATAGACCTCCTGAAGCTCATGTGGCCTCTAGCACTGTTCCTTCATAATTTCTTATTTTTTGGATCAAATTTTTAGTTTCTTGTTTGCTTGTTTTGGTCTCTTGGATCATATAAATGTCCGGCTTTTCATTGAATAAAATGTATCTAGCTGCATTGGCTTTCAAAGTGGTGCCAAGGCCGCAACAATTCCAAGAGACCACTATCATTATTTATTGTTGTGTTGATGTGATCCTCCTTTTCCTATTTGCTGATTTTTTTCATTATTTCCTGTATTTTTCCCAAGGAAGGATTCCATTGGTTGTTGAGTTCCTAGTGCCATTTATTTCGTCACTACCTCATCTCTAATTTTCTTGTTTGATTTCCTTCCCAATTTTTTTTGCTAACCCCAAGTTTGTGGGTTTTCTTTAGCTTGATTTCTGGTTAGTATGTGGTCCACTGAGGGAGGGAGTGTGGTGGAGATAGGGATAGATGAGGAGGGTATGAGAGAAAGAGAGGACGAGTTCGATGTTGGGGATATGGGAGAGGGTGGATCAATAGGGTCTTCCAAGGGTCTGATGGGATTCAGATATGTGTAGAGAGGGGGGATAACCTTCGATGAGGGCTGAGAAGTAGTTTCATTTAGTTCTTAGGGCTAGGAGGCAATTGATATTGGCAGCTTATTGATGGGTTTTTTCCTTTTTACTTGTTCCCATGTGTTCTCTTGTTCTTCTACACTTTCATTCTCTTTTTTTTTAGGACACCTATTAGAAAAATGACCATACTCTTGAAATAACTTGCATTTAAATGGTATTTGCTCGTGGACTAACTGCTGTATATGCGTCCACTAATCGACCTAGATCTTTATAGCCTTTGGGAGACCTTTTCCAAGATCTACTTCCACACATATTCTGGAGCATGCGTGCATGTTGTCCTTAGGTTCGCATCTGTCTATATACTTTCCCACTGCATTTCCAATAACTTTGACCGAGTCATCTCCCCAGCAATGTAGTGGAAGATGTGGAAGTCTGACCCAGACTGGGACTGCACTTGAGACATCCATTTCTGGATCAAAATCTAGCGTCCACCTATTTATATATAAGCCTCTAGAATCCATGAAGTATGGACCATTTCTGAATATCAGATCTCTGTCTTCCTTTGATTCAAAGATAAAAGTGTAATACCCCCTTCCACAAAACCGTATTGCTATCTTCCCCTGGGTGTTTGCATTGCAGTTTCTTTCAACCCATTTTTGTATTGATTTGGGTGACAGCCATAACCCCGTGAACTATCCAACAAGTCCGTGTTCTACCAGTGAAAGAACTGCTCTTTGAGGGAGAGCAAGTGGGAGAGAGATCTCTGGTATATCCTCGAGCTTCTTGACAAATTTGTTGATTGTTGGCCTGTTCCTTGGAGCTCCATTCGCAACAATCAAGGATGTGAATGCTTCTTCATTTTCTTCATTTCCTTGGTGGTTGGGTGAAGGAGGATCACCCTCCTCAGAGGGTTGCATGGTCATAGAGACTCAGCAACAAGAGGCTGCTGAGAGAGGCCTGCGTGGTCAGGGAGACAGCTAGGGCTGCGCAGCTCAAGCTGTGTGTGCACAGGGGACTTAAAAAATAAATAAATAAATAAAATAATATTTATTTTTATTGTTTAGGTTAAATATCAATTCATTAAAACCAATCAATTAAAATAAGTTACGAAGTGTTGTTATTCAATTTATGTTCATCCTATATAGGGACGAGTCTTTGTAATTCTTATAGTAAAGTCATTCTGATGTAAAATAGAGGACCATAACTTCTAGTATCTTATACCTTAGACCCAAAGATCACCTTGCATGAAGAGTTACTTTGTCATATATTTTAGTGGGAACTCCAATGTATGATAGAGAGAGGATTGCTCCAAATATTCTAATACCAAATAGTTAACAATATTGCCCCTTATATAGCTCATAAATTGCCATGAGAGATAAGGTACTACCTTCTTCCTATGTAAATTCGATTGAGAATAGTGGAACAAAGAAACTTAAAATCTACTAGAGTACATAACATATCACAAATATGAAAAGGACATGTATTGAAAAATACACTTATCATGTATATTTCTAAATCTAAAATGTATATCTAATGTTTGTCACCAAAAAGGCCACAAACAACCAATTAGACTAAAAAACACCCCTTGAAGTCTAATGTCAGTTAATCCTAAAACCATGATCTTAATAGGACATTCTGAAATATTCTCATGAATATTTGGAAGGTCCCCTTCATTTCCAAACTATAACTAAATAAAACCTCTTAGTAAATTTTCTAATTTGGTAAATTGAGTTCCACACATTAATCAATAAGAAACATAACACACATGGTTGGCCTAAAAAATCTTGCTAATCAAAGTCAAATTATCAAAAAGTGAGAAATCCTTTGAATATTATGATGATTATTTTAAAGAAACCAAGTCCACATCTATGCAAAGAAACATAACACTAAAGGGAACTCATATGTACCTAACAAGGGAAACATCACCACCAAAGGACACTTCTATATACTTAATAAACTTATCTTCACTAAGTCATTGCCATAAACAATTTAACAAAGAAAGAATAATATCTAATTTAATGGGGCCTAAATTATATTTGTAATAATTAATATTGATACCATTCGAAAAAAAAAAAATCTTGATACAAACCAAGGAAATAATGAAAGTAGAGTCATAAATCCATTTGATTGAGAACAATTAACATAATACTTATTTAACATGCACCGTGTTAGAATGGTAATCCCTCTCACACACCCATATAATAAAACTACACCAAGAAGCTAAACCATTGAATTAACAACTAGAACATAAAAATAAGGAGCTAGATGGTACCCATTCCTAATGTACTTGTGAAGAGCAATTTTGATCGAAAGGGTGACCTTTTAACGACATAAAAATTGAAGCATTATAAGGATATGTGTTAACCATTTCCACAACACGAAAATAATGTTGGTGATAAAAATATGAGTGAACTCTATAATGGTCTTTATTGTTGGATTTTTGTAGCTGTGGCTAGACTTCATAATTGATCTTAACCCTCCAAAAGAAATAGATAACAAATATAGATTGTATTTCAAGGGATTTTAAAAGAAGTAAAATTTGAATTTTGCCTCCAAAATGTAAATTCAGCCCTAATCTGTTCATATAGTCTCAACTCAATAATCACAACACTTGGGCACATTCGACCACTATAAATAGGTCATTCATCCTCCTCCTTTGGGTAGGAAATTCATATCACATATGATGCAAAATTTAGATCATCTGAGGCACTATTCAGATCTAGAAAAGAACGAAGTTGAGGCTAATCAAGATGAAATTTGAGGCACAAAGGATGAAATCTACAACAAACCAAATTATGTAGAGGTAGATCGAATTCTTTAAGTAAGAACAAAATTTTGAGGCTATTCATGGGAATTTTCACCAGGTTTGACTTGGGTTTGGTTACTGGTCAATTTGACTTGATTTGTCTAGAAAATTCATATTGCATTTCTTGTTGAAATGGACAAATTCTCTAAGAAAATGTTTTTGTTTTTCCCCTGGTTTGGCTATTTCCCAGGATAAATTTTGGGTCCCTTTTGTTTGCCTGTCTCTTTATGTTTATACTATTATTATTGTTTTAATTTTGAATATTTCCTATGTATAATTTCCTAATGATTAAGTGACACAAATAAATAATGAAGAAATCATTGGAAGTAATTATTAGTCTAGGAACTCCAAAAAAAATCAACATGGTATCAGAGCCTGATTAAAGAGAAGCCAAAGAGACTTGAGGTCTTTTGTTTGTTTTATTTTCTAATTTAAACTAAAAACCCTAGAAAGTTTTAGAATTTTTTCTATGGAGAATTGAAGCACCTAGATCAATTTTTGAAGTTTGTAGACAAGACGTTGTTAATAGTTGTAAGAAGGTTGAAGCTTGAGTCTTAGACCTCAGTTCGAACTTCAAAAGGGCCAAATGCCTCAGTATGGTAATACAAAGGCTGAAATTACCTCAGGGTTAGTTACAAGGGGCCAAGAGAGCAAAGGAGGAACGCTGATCCTCAGGACTAAGATGCAAGCCTAGTAGAATTTAAAAATTGGCCAAAAGAAGTCTGAAGTACATATGTGGAAAAGACAACAAGTTTTCTCTTGTGCATAAGGTATACTAAAGTTTGTTTGAGGTGGATTGCGGAAGGAACTGTTCATTTTGGTCACAGAAAGGAGCCTCTCTTAAGAAGGGACTTGATTGATGCTTTAGTAGTAATGGCATTTCATAGTCGATAAGGTTGAAGTGTTTCAAGTAAAAGATACATCAACGAGGCATATTGTTTGAAAGTTCATTCCTCAAAACAGATGAATTTTCTGCATGAGATTTCCATGCAAATCAAACTACAATGCTTAGATGTTTGGATGATAAGTATGAGGCCTAGGAATATAGACTTATAAAAATGCCAACAAATTTGTAAGGAGTCTGCTAAAGTTTGAGGTTTGGTGCCTCCATCAATCCTTGGAATGTGAGGGATCCTTGAAGAAATCATCATTAAGGACATTTATGATTGCTATTTCGGTGATGAGATTCACAAGTGATAAGTGATCTTCAATAATGCTTGTGTAATTATAAGAGAATGTTGATTTGTAGCATGAAAATCATCTTGAATTAATGACAACATCACAATTTATATTATGGCACAAAACCAATATAAGGACAACTAAGGGAGACTTACCAAGTATGCTGAGAATATTCGACTTTCTGAATTATGATATGGGTTGAAATTAGTAATTTGTGTAGGGCAATTCCTTTGATATGACTTCAATAAAGTGCTCCCTTGAAGTTGCAAGTATGTAATTCCATATACCTTGTACTACAATGATATGTCTTGCATTGCATTGTTGTGAGTATGGTTGTATTGGTTAAGATATGGTGCCATTATTTATATGGCAGAGCTTTAGAAATATGGTAAGTAAAGGATACATTTCTGGTTGATCGAACAAGGAAGTTCCTCCCTGAGGTAGAGGGAGCTAAGAAGAACATTGGAATTCCATAAAGACATCTTGCTTTCATGAAGTATTTTGACATGAAATTTGATAGGGAATTCATAAGTTTACAATGAAGAAGAGGATGAGTTCCTCATCAAGTTTTGAGACCGAAGTCCTCTTGAGAAGAACTGAAGTTGTCTATGTAAAGGATAAAATTGTTACTACTGCTATAATTTTTTTAAAAGCTAACTTGGTATGGAATGAAACAATATTCAACTGAGAATGCATAGTTGCAATGCTATGCTTGCAAGGTAAATTGAGAAATTTTTGAAGTCATGTGGTTTGGAAGAATTCCATAATTCGTTTCTAGTACTACAAAAAAAGAAGCAATAACTTGGTATGTTGAGGGTCAACTATATTTTATGATGAAGTCATCTCACTTTCATAAGGAAATCTCTATCGAAGATGATGGATGTTGAAGATGTAAGCATGACTTTAATTATAGTGCTAGAGGTAGAGTACAAGCCTTGCAAAGGCTATCATTAATCTTGATATACTTGCTTCAACGAATATTGGATGGAACATCCTAGATTGATTGATGACATGATGGATGTCATTACATATGCATAAGAATGAAAATTCTATGGTTTTTGACATTTGGATATGGAAATAAAAATTGTATATGAAAAATTTTGTTGCAAAAGACTTAAAGTTTTAGATGTGAAACCCCTAGGTTTTGAGAATAAAACCTTAGAGTTGGACCTAGATGGATGTTTCCGATGAAAGAAGAAACTCTAGCTGATGTAAGGAAGGAAGTAAAGTAACTGATGATGAAGACAAGGATGAAGAGTTTTGCAGATGGAAGATTTATGCAATATGGCCACGATCAAGAGGGAGTTGATAATTCCTTTTAATCAATCAAAAGATAAGTGCCTTATATCTCTCTTCCTTGATTATTATTATTGTTGTTTTACTATTAGTTAGCCTCTTGTCTTTGTTCTTTTGTTGGGTTATAATCATTCTTCCATGGGCCTCCTAGTGAGGATTGCAAGTACATCATGAAGAATTCCTAGGCTTTGGTAGCAAGTGTAAGTATTAGAAGAATGAAACAAATATTTTCTTGCAAGAGGATTCTCCTAGGAAGAGAGAAAGATTTATGAGGAGACATTTGCTCCAGTTGTCAGTACTCACGTGTCAAAGGGAGCAACCAAGATTGCCAGGGTGACCGGAAAGTAGATGTGGTACAACGTGTTGAAGTATTAACATGGTACTACTAATTGAGATATGTGTCCTATGATGAACTACAACTGCTGGGATTTATAAATTCATCTTGGGGTTTACTATGATGAGAAGGAAGTTGTTTACACTAGTATATTTTAGTTTTCTTTAGCAAGTTGAGAAGCAAGGTAGCTTCAAGATTGTTTTATTAGGTACCACTTCATGTGGGATGTGGTACAAAAGGAGGAGTGAGGCTCCTATGTATTTCTATAGTCAAGTTGGCCTCTGTCCTTGAATGAATTTGGTGTACTTTTGGGACAAGCTTGGAGTATTTGAGAATGTTTCCCTTGGTTAAAGGGAGTGTTGATGTTGTAGTAGCAATGTGCGAAGATTTCTCCCTTGGTCATGGGGTTTGACCTTAAATCCATGGAGTTTGGTTGAGGAGATTGGCCCTATAAGCATCAAGGCTTAGATTACTCCCCATGCCAGTGGGGTTCTAACCATATTCCATGAGCTTTGGCTATTGGGTTGAGTTGTGCCTTATAACATCGGGTAGGTATTTACCATTCATTGACATGTGACAACATGTGGGAATGGTAAATGGGACTTGTGTTTCACCATGGGTCAGGTGGGGTTCTTGACATGTCTTCAAGTGATGACTTGTTGAGTTGGTGACCCTAGGACTACTGTGTGACTAGTTCCTCCTTTGATGTTGACGTGGGGATGATTTCCTCATGGTTCTGGTGTTGAATATGAGGTGGATGGATTCATCAACACAGTTGAGCTCATTCAACCTTTTCTTTGAATAAATAATTTTTTAACAAGAGAACATCCAAGGAAGTCATTATGAATACCTCCCTATCTAAGAGGGAGTGTTGGATTTTTGTAGCTATGGTTGATCTTCATAATTGGTCACAACCCTCTAAAATAAAGAGAAATAACAAATATGGATCATATTTCAAGTTGGAATTTAAAAGAAGTAAAATTTGAATTATGCATCCAAAATGTAAAGAAAGCTCCAATCCGTTCATGTCAACTCAACTAATCTTGTTGCACCTCTCACTAAATTCTTTTGAAATATACATTCCAGACTTTAATATGCACATTGGACCTTTCCTTGATTTAATACAAATATGTTGCACATTGTAGGAGAAAGTGTTGTTCAATTTCTACCTCCCAATTGCCAAGTTCTGAGCATTGGCTTTTCTCAAATGAAACTTTGGGTTATTCCCATCCTTCCATTTCACATCTCAATTCTCATGAGTTTGTTCTCAATCACACTATCACTTGTTTTTCATGCCATGGGATACTAAGCTTTAAGTAGTTTTGCACTTTGGTCTCCTCATCTCTATTTAAGTTTCATATATAGCAACACTATTTTTTGTTGGCATGTTTTTGCATTTTCCCTTCTTGGTGCATTCTTGTACACTATTTCCAATGCATTTTGCTAGACACCTTTTTCTTTTAAACTTCACTATTTAAACCAATTTTATCCTATTAATTTATATTTAATTCCCCCTTTTTAAACTCATTTTAACCAATATCATTAATTGTGTCTAGAGACATTTTCTACACTCCATTATGAGGGAGGTGTGTAATTCTTTCCATGCTTGACATATGGTATTTTTATAAGGCATTTAAAAAAAAAAAATTCAATGTCAAACAGACACACAAACACACACGACAACTAAAAGTGACAATTTTCTTATGATTACAATATTTCAATGATATGTTACTCAAAATAAAAGAAATGTGTAATCTTTTACTGCTCAATATAGAGTTGACAAATGCTATCTCTCTCACTAAATTGATCTTTATGTAATTTTGCTGTACCTCCACACACATGTTTTGCTTCCTAAAATTTTAAAAAAATAATTCCCTTTAACATAAATTAATTTAAAACAAAAATAAATGTGCATTAATTTTAATAAAATCTTACCACTATTAATTACTATTATTTTTGTATCCATAAAATTAAAGTTTTAACCAAAGAACATTCAATGCACATTATACTTTAAATGATGACAAACACACCAGCGACATTAAGACTCATTTCCATTTTGGTTACTATTGAACTTTACGAAACTATTTGATTGATTCTTATCGTGTGATGGTTATAGAGTATACTTTTGTTGGAAAGTTTTTTTATTGAAATCTTTACTTTGAAAGGACATAAACTATACAAACATCAGAAACTATACTTTGAAATTAAAGGATTGTTTCTTTAATTTTATTTAACATCTTTGTAATTTTTTTTATTATGTAGTTACTTTTGATTGATTTTACACATCAATGGGGTCCTATGTGACGTATTAAAATAGGCAATTGATTTTATTGGTCAATGTTCATATATGGCATGTCTTAATAATAAAGATTTATTGATAAATTAATTTTATATAGTATGAATAAAAACAATGTTTTTGGTGTTTTCTTTGAATGGGATGTTTGGATAGATGGGGTACATTTTCATCCCCCCATTATGCATGTTGATGATGTGGCCATATACCTTCCACAATGTCATCATTATTGTTTAATTATTCTTGCTTGTCAGATCATGCAAGTTAGCATGGATATGATGCATGATTTTTCTAGGGAGAGTATATGTTTTATGATTAAGAATTGATGTAGATTTGTCATTTTTAATTATCTGTAAGTTTAGATATTTAAGACTCTTGAGGGTCTAGTCTTTGCCAAACCTCCCATGCATTTCTTTCATTATTCATAGAGGCGGTTAGTCTCTGCACAAGGAAGCTATAAAATCTGTGTACCAAGATTTCAAGGGAGGTGCATTATCAACCTTCATGGGCTTGAGAACCTTCTTGATATTTAATCCTATGGAAGTGATTTATTTTTTTCATTTGTTAAATTTCATTATCCTCTGATGTTTCGTTTACTTCTAGTCCCCTTCTTCAATGCATCCCCCCAGCCTTGTCAATTTTTTTCCCCCACTTCTTGGCTATATTTGCATTGCAAAGTCTCACCTAAAATTTGTCCCTTTTAGTTTGGTTAGTTTATTCACTTTTCCCTGGTATATTTTCCTTGATTGATATCCTCTTCCGCAACATTCTTGTCTTCGATCCCTCCTTGTTCATAGACCTGGCCCTCCCTTATTTATTCATCCTAAGTCTGCTCTTTTCTCTATTACTTCTTCTTGTGGAGCTCTTCACTTTATGGGCATTCCATCTCTTCTCTAGTGCAAACTCCCTATGCCTTGTCAATGAGCCAAGATTTAGTAGGGAGTTTCTTTCTTTAGGGACTAGGGGCCTCTAGAGCCCAACAACAAGAATCAAGCTTTGTGCATAGGTATTGAGCCCTCCTAGCTATTTCGTTATTCATAGAGAGAATGGAAGTGATGAACAACCTATTCTTTGATTTGTGGAAAGCTTGAAATTAGTTTACCATCCACAAATTCAATTTATATTATTTTTCTAGGTTCTCCTTGTGGCTTGATATTGATTTTTTTTTTTTTTTACATTTGTCTCTTGATTGAAGCTGCAAGCTATGGGATTTGAGTTGCCATTCTCCCTCTTCTTCTCTAAGAGACTTGTGATATTTCCAAAAGGTTGCTTTTCCCTCCACAAAGATCTCCTAGGAGATGGGGAACTACTCCATTTATTGTTGTATTGCCTCTAATTGATTTTTATGAATAAGAACTTAATTTTTTAGATTCAAAGCCTTTTTCTTGGTCCATTTTTTTAAAACCACTTTTAGATATTTAGTTTTCAATTCCCAAATAAAAATTAGAGAACTTGTTATCCATTTCTCCCAAGCTTGTTGAACAACTTCCTAAAATCCAGGCTTATGAGGCCATAATAAATCAAATTTGAAAGGTAAAGGGCCATAGTGCAGTACAACTTGAATTTCTAAAGAAATAGGTTGATGATCAAAACCATTTTAATATGATATTTTAGAGGAAAATAACATCTTTTTATTTAAGAAAGAACTAGCTACAAGAAAGTGATTCAGTCTTGTGACTATGTAACCTGGGCCTATCCTTTGATTGCTCCACACATATTTGTTTGCCTGAGGGTTGATATCAATTGAACCCAATTTACTGATAAGGTCTTCCATCTGCTCTTGAAAAGGGTTTCTAATCGGGGATTCTCCTTTATTTTCCCACGATTGGACAATAGTGTTAAAATCACCTTCCAAAATACAATCTTGGCTCCAATTTGAGTCCTTTAGAATTTACATGGAAGACTAACATTTAAATTTTCTTGATAATGGTTTGGCATATAAATATTGAAGAAATAACATATATTTTGAGAATGTAAATTCCAAAGTTTAACTACAAGCCAATGAATAGTGGATTGACAAGAGAGAAAGTCAAAGTGAAAAGAAGGCCACACAATTCACAAACCTCATGAGGTTCCATGAGAATTTACTATTTGAAGTTCATTTCCTTTTTATAAATTTTAACATTTTAGGAGAACATTTTATTCCCCCAATTAGTCTCCTAGAGAAGGAGGACCAATTTTTTTCCTTTTTAACTAGGCTATTAAATTTAGCCATTCCTTTTTCTCATCCCGATCCTCTACAATTCCACTAGAGGACTTTCATCATTTACTTGTAGATTTAGAGCCTCATTCTATAGGGGCAAAAGTACTTCCTTTTCTATCTCGCTTGAGAATCTTCGGGAAAGTCACTTCTAATGACATTTGGGAACCCAACTCTTTATCTTTCTCTGCATGTGTGCTTCTCACGTCTCGATTTGTTCATCATCCCACCTTCCTGTATGGTTTCTCTGTACTTTCCCTTTCATCTTCTAATTTTTCATCTATCGATCAAAATAAAGAATATTCTTACAAGATTCTTGTATTTTTAGGGGAGTGAAAGGCTTCATCCTCCTCCATTTTAGGTTCTTCCTTTGCATCAATATGTTCCCGAATAGGGATATCCTTTAACTAAGGCATCTCAACATTTGGGCCCTCAAATCTCCCACACTAATAGTCTATAATATCTTGATGGGTTGAATAAGGAATTTCTCCATATTCATCGACCAGGTTAAAGGCTTCATATTCATTCCCTTCCAGGCCCTTGAGCTCAATTTAGGAAGATCCTTCACATGTAGTGGCCAATTTCTTTGGAGAAGATAGGCCTTTATATCCCAATCCATTGTCTTCCTAAGGTTTTGCAACTACAGTCTAATTTGGAGCCCCCTTTATTCATTTTATTTGTTTCCATTGATCACCCTCTTCATTGTTTTTATGGGTCTCTTCCATCTTTGGACATCTTGAGAAAAATTCCCATATTCATGGAAGATCTTACATTTGAATGGTATTGGTAACTGGTCATAATCTACCTCTTGATAATGAATCCAATTATCTAGTTACAAATTGATTACTATTTGTAGCCCCTTATCTAGAGAACATGATCACATTCCTTCTCGTGGCTCAATCCAATCAATATATCGACCCAAAGATGAAGATTTCCTCATTCTAACAATGAAGAGGAATGACAGCTTAACCCAAACTGGTGCAGTTGATGGGACATCATTTTCTTGGTTAAAATATCGACTAGAATGATCCAAATACAAAACCTGTGCTCCCATGAAGTAAGGCCCACCATGGAAGATAAAATCGCGATCCTCTTCTTTTCCAAGGAGGAAGGTGAAAAAAACCCTTCCATAGAAGGATACCAAGAGTCGTCCCTCTATCTTGGGCCTACAATTTTTTTCCACCCATTGATTCATAGAGCATGATGATAGCCACAATCCTATAAAACACCTAATAAGACCCATCTTAGCTATCCTAAGGGCCATTGCTCATGACTCATTTACATGGCAATAATTTTCATGACATGATCCAACTTTTTGATAAATCGGGTTGACTTTGAACTTTGAAGTCTTGTTCCATTGGTGACCAAGGCATTGAAGTCAGAAATATCAAGAGCAAGAGGTAGAGGAAGATGAATTTTCCTCGTAGACCCAGAAGCCATCAGCAACAATCAAAGGTTGACATTTCTAGGGCTTTGAAGAAAGGATCCTTAAAATCTAGTTAGAAATTGGGAAAATCACGATTTCAAGTTTATGAGTTTACATAATACAAATTTCGAATTTTCATGGTGCTCAATCCATTTTTACATTAAAAAATGGGATTTCCCAAGGCCACTATAGTTAATACATGTACATAGTTGACAATTATTGGCATTTGAAGCTCCTTCTTGGCTAAGCCTTTCTATATTGCGATAAGGCCAAGGAGGAAATATTGCTTATGTTGGATGAGTTACAACTAACAATGAGGAACTTAGAAATGCCTTTATGGTGCATTGAAGACCATATGGGCCTTCCCTCAGATCACAGATGCTCTCCTGATCGTAACAAGGAGCCAATAATAGTGGATGATTAATACTCTTCAAAATCCAAATGACATTTTCTAATCATTTTGGTACTTTCAATTCCTTTTGTCAGTTTTGATTTCCAAGTTATTTGATAGATCACGTTATCTAACTCTACATCATAGTCTTTTTGATTTTCTAATGAAAATTAAAAAAAATCTCTGTGGTTGTTGAAAAAATTATGGTTAAGTAATGATGTAGTTTCCTAAGTGGTAAACAAGGGCAAACCATAAACTGCTATGTTGTGTATCTTTAAAACTTAAATATATTTTAATTTACAAAAAAAAGTTATATTGTGTTTTGATATTTAAAATTATGTTTGATTGTTTAAGAATTATTTTTCTTTAAATACAAGGAAATAGGTTAACAACTTAAGACCAAAAATATTTGATTTGAATGAATGTCTACCTCTTTATGAATCAACAATGGGTTATTTAAGGTGTTGTGATTTTCCTTGAATAATGATGATATGATGAAGGGAAGGCTGAGATATCCTTCATGGCTAATGCCTTAGTTTGTAGTTAACTTACAAAAAAATATGTCACAAATAATATTTGAACCCAAGTAAAGTAAATAACAATTTTTTCTTATAACCACTCAAGTTAAACTCAATTAACAGTCTACATAATTAATGGCTCATATTAAAAGGGCAGAAAAATGTTTTTTAAGGCATAATCCATGAAAGAAAGTGTGACAATATTTGCAAGGCCAAAATTTGACACAAATATGAAACTTGCTAGCTATCATGCACTATATATATGCAAGATACGCTCTATACTTCCACTGGTTTTTTTTAGGTAGTAGTACCAATGATTACTTTCGTAGATGGAGTATAGACAATTCACAAGCTTGGGAAGGTTCTAGAAATTCAGAAATAAAGTGACTAAATCTACTTGTAGGAAAGTAAACACACCCGCAGGAAAGTAAACATGTTTGTAGGAAATTAAATACACTTGCAAGAAAGTAAACACACTTGTGTTGTGTGTGGAGCATGATTGTTCAGAGGTCTTTGTTTCAACCGGATGTATACCCCAGGAAGTTTTGTACATCCCTCCACGCGGGGGGGCGTGGGGGGGACTTGTCCCCCCAACATAAGTAGAACAAAACACACATGCATGAAATAAATCACAAAGGTAGAAATAAATGAAAATATTAATCCTTCCCAAGATGATACCTGGTTTTACTGAGACAAGTAAATGTAATCATTGCGTTGAGCACATTTATTCAACAACATAGATGAATGCAAACCAATATGAAGTATGAACATGTCAAATTAGAAATAAACATGAATAATCAATTGTGTAAATAAATTGATAAATAAATAAATACAACCATGCAAGAATAATTAATTGCAAAAATTACAAAACCAAAAATTAATTACAGAAGTACATGCTACATCAATGAATAACTAAAGAGTTAAAGTACACAACAAAAAAAGATAACTACCTAAATTACACAATGCTATGTTCTATAGGAGTGGGCCCTGCCTAGAGGAGAGTAATGATATTTATCAACATTTGTTGCATTGAAACATAAATTAATTAAATTAACGAAGCCAATTAAAAGAAATTAATATTCCATAAATATGCAAAAAGAAATAAATTGGATTAATTAATCAAATTATACACTATGGAAATTATAAACTATCAATTCAGAATAGAAACTCAATAATTAGATTATTTCATTATGATTCATACATTGCTCTAAGAGTTGTCACTATGGAATGAAAGAGGAAATTTTTTTATACGTAAGTTTGTTTAAAAATAAAATAACAACCAATAAATGAGATCCACAAGTTTCTCATGGGGTTTTCTAACAATTTACAAATAATAAATATGTCTCCACAAGTTTCTCATGTGAATTGCTAAGAATTAGCAAAAAATAAACAACTCATACATAATTCCAAAATACTTATTAACAACTCAATTAACTATGTCGAATAATTCCAAAATTGAAATAATGGAACAACCACTGTGTAACACCATCATCTTGAGTTTCCAATCAGCTCAAGGTTCTAGTGGCTCATGATTTTTGTTGGCTTGGATGGCCTAACCCAGGTTCAGAATTGATTTAGCCAAACAAATCTTGTTACTACTGGCCCTTTCAGCAACAGTCCGCGGAGTGCGGACTGAGGTCTCACCCGAAGTAGTATGGGAGGGTGAACCAGGTTTCGGCACCCTGTGGATGTCTAATGAGATTTTTGGAGATCCGCGGTTTAACCCTGCGTACCTGTCGCTACGCGCACTTGCTATGCCTTCGCTGCCTGTGATGCTGCTTTCGCGCAACCCTACCCGGGGCACAACCCATATAATACCCAAGTTCGTGGCTGTTAATTTGTTATTACCTTATTACTTATCTTGTGTGTATAAGATTAATACTTTTTACAGCATATTCAACAACCATATCAGAGCACGTGATAAATAAAACAGTATAATCATAAAGAAGGCAATGTACAACAAATACACAGAAATAGGAATCAATTTCTCTTTATTAATCTTCAATCCCAATTATAGACTCGACACTTCCCTGCGCACTCAGCTGTAGGGGTCCGCTCACTCAGTTGTGGAGTCTACTAGGCCTCTACGCACTCAGCTGCAGAGCCTCTTCCTACTACTACAACCCCGTACACTTAGACTCTTCTTCTATGATTGAACCATTCTTATTCTTCTCTCTAATTCGCTATTTTTACATTTAGAGCCTCGCTCTATTTATACACTCCCATGGTCCGCAGACCATGGGTAGACTGACATGACTTTACATTACATTACAATATTTTAGGGCGAACAACCCTATGACTCATCCTATACTTTGCGCTCTACGCCCGCAATTTGCAGAGTCTTACTAAACCTTTGACCAAAACATGGGCTTTGAGCCCCAAAACATGCAGCGGGGGGATTCCATGTCCAACAGGCCCCCAACACAATCATCGTGACTCATCCCAAGTCACTCTGCTGGTATGGCGATCTTCGCACGGAGTCCGTCTAGCAAGTCCTGTGCTCCTTCGAGGTCCGGGACGCACTGTTCTGCTGCATGCGTTTCTCTGAAGCTTCCTTAGTAGGGTCATATACCTGCCTAAGCGCGTACATTCCTTGCATATGTGCGAGCTTTCCTTCAATATTCGTCGTGATCGTGAAAGCTTCATCAAACCATGGCTAGATGCATGCTGTACTTCTTCCTTTTGTCACACGACGTCCACTTACTCCTTCAGTGCCCTTGCTTACTGCATTTACGCAAGCCGTTGAGTGAGGACGATTGTCTGTACAGTCCATTGGACATTGTCATACTGCTCCTATAACTCACGCGCCTTTGTTTCTAGGTGCTGTATGTTGGGATCCTCCTGCAATGATGTAAGAGTGGAAAGCGCTTGATCCAACATACTGGTATAGTCTTGTACCACCCGTCCTATTTCTTCCAACCCCGTTTGGATAGCGTGGGTGCGCTGCTCTCTAACTTCTGGGGGTATGGACGGCTGTACCTTCAACCACAGCTCAATGATCTGTAGATTCAATTCCAATTGAACCTTCATTGTTTCGGCCTTGGCCTCGTGGACTCCGGTTGCCAATTGGCGGATCCACTCTGCTGCTGGTAGATCTGCTAGGACGTTTCTACAAGCATTGTCTACTGCCTGCTCTAGTCCTTGAGTCTGCGCAACTAGTGCATCATGCTACAGGCTGAGCTGTTCCATATTGATCTTCTGCTCACTCAATACCTAGATCGCGCGGCCTTCCTGGGCACGTAGCTTTGTTGTTATGCCATCCTGTAACTAGTATAATGTGTCTTGCGGTAGGGCAGCCAAGTTTAGGCCAAGTCCCTTGATCCTGCCCACCGCGGCTCTGTCCTCCTCGCTTTCCACTATTAGCACTCCTTCCGACAGCACTACGGTGTTGGCCATTTTTGTGCACAACAGCTGCTCCATTGCTGATGTACCTGTGGTGCTGTAAGCAGCTATTATTCCTTCCTGTGGGGGTTGCACCTGAAGTTCCTGCAGCTGCCCCCTTAGGCCCCCCAACACATTCTGTTGCTCCATCATAGCTTCCTGGAGCGCTTCACTAGTGACCTTGCGAACTGTGTCGCCAATGTCGTAGAGGTCACCCTCTGTCAATGTAATTGGTTCAATTTCTAGTTTGGAAGCCTTGGTCTTCTTTCATGGGCCTGATATTTCCATACTGTGTGGCCATTTCAGCTGTGTAGATGTTGTGCTCAGGTCCATGCCTTCGGCTGTGTCCCCTGCTCGTCCTGCGATCAAGTTCAGGCCCCCTTCCTCCTGCGTCGTGGTGGTCCCTGTTGCCTGTGTTGTTTTTGTTTGTTTGGTGGCCTTTGCCTATTCTGCGGCTGCCTTCACTGCCTCGTGGGCAACCCTTACCTCCGCGGCCAACTGTTCATTGCATTTTTGTTGGGCCAGCTGGGTGATGCGCAACTTGGTTGCATCCTTCTGCTTTTGTGTCGCTGCTTTGTCTTGCTGCGCCAGATCTGGGGCACGCCACTTGGGAGGCCATGATTCGAGCACAGAGAAGATGGCGTCATCAATTGCAATGAAAGGAAGCTTGGTCCAGGTCTGCATCGGATCCTTACAAGCCTTGATATACACATTGTGCATATCCACCTTGAAGTCTGCAAAGCTCCTCAGACTGTTGTACACTATGGGGGATAGGCACGACCTCCTATAAATCCACACCCGGACGCTCGCCTCCATGAGCACCCATAAGATTTTAGTCTCGCGGATCTGCGTGGTGTCCATTGTAGCCCAGAGTGACGCATATTTTGCAGCCTCTAGCAAGTCCTGTTCAATATGAGGGAACTGACTGTCCTCTGGTAGTGCCCCTGTCACCAATAAAATAGACAAGAGCAACCATGTGTAGTGGAAGGTCTTGCCCTATTCCTGAGCTTCCTTGCAGTTCGTTAGGAATTCTTCACAGAGGAACTTGGCCCAGTTGAAAATGACCCCCTCCGCACATTGTTCTTCCAGCGCAACTACCAGCGCTGGTACCTCGTCCCCGCAACATTTTATCATAACCTTCCCGGCCAGGAGTTGGGTGGCTACGCACACCCCTCTATCTTTAATGCTACTGATTGCATAACCCCTCTTCTTATTTTCCAATTTGTACTTCTTCTTCATGGCCTCAGCGAGCGCCAAATCTCTGCTTTTTCTAGCTATCTCTGGGGGGTCCTTTCCCTTACAGGGAAGCCGGGAAATCCTATGGATAAGCTTCGCCGTGATGGGAATATGCTCCTCTAGCCATAGATACCCATCATGCACTAGGCAAAGCAGCTACCTGATGACGAAGACTATGATAGGTGCACGGTGAAAGTGCGAAATCCATAGTAGGAGGAGTAGTCCGACCTTCTCCACACCGCATAGCCATTTCTGTGGCTCTAGCATTGTAGCTGGCCCCTCCTTGCTCTGTTTCATGAGGTTCTCAGTCTCTAAATGTGGGAACTTCTCACTGTGTGCAAGGTCCTAGTCTTCAAATTTCATTGTGGGCACACGGCCCAGGGCCAAGCCCTCAAACAAAATTCCATTTGGGAGGAGCGGGGTTTGGAGTACGCTCTTAGCGGCATCCAAATCCTTGGGTACCTTAGCTTTCCCTTTCCGTGGAGGAACTTACTCAGGCAATTTTGCCGCAGCGTGCACTGGCTAGATGTCTTCTACCATTTCTTCATCCGCCTCTATCTCATCTACGAGAGCCTGTAGGTTCTCCTCCTCATCGTTTGTCTCAATGGTGACAGCCTTGCCCTTTTCTTCCATGGAAAGTTTACCAAATTGCGGATTTCACGGGGACATGTGGATTGGTCCTGCTGCTTGTTTATCCTTCTTTGGCCTTGGGGTCTGCGGTGATTTCAGAATTTCTGGCGCATCCTGCACCGTAGGGTTCTGTGTAGATTCTTTGGCGGTACTCTCTACAAAACCCACACCTCTCCTGGTAGTTGCATCTTGTTCAAACTGTCTGTAGTTGTTTGCGAATTTGGGGGCTCGAATATTGCTTGGCGCTTAACACTCTATGCTCTTCGTAGTAGCTCAAATATCAAATGAACAAGTGTCTTCTCATGGCTAGCCCTTGGAGTTTTATAGTGCCTTTTGAATTTGAATTCGACCATTCCCCCCACTTCTGAGTCATTAATGCATTCTTGGCGGCAGATCATCCCAAATCTACCTCTTAATTTGTGTCTTAATTGCCTGCCGCCCACTCCCTTTTGCCTTAAATTTGACATCTCGTCATGAATTCTAACACCAACGGTCACTTCCTAGCATACCCGCGCAGCAGCCCAACCCCCTATGCGCAGGTGTGACCCTTGTGACATGTTGATCCTGCGTGCAACCCCCTTATCACGCAGCTCCCGTACATACTCTTTTATAGTCCCGTGTTCTCTTTCAACTTCTTGGAGCGCTAAGACTGTGCTCCCTACGGCTAGTTAGGTGGTTACACCACTTGTGCAAGACTTCAATTCACCTTCCAGTCTAGTCTGTGGGCACTCCTCAATTACCCTCGTGACAGTCAGCGCCGTGCGTTCTACCTTATGCAGTGCGCTCCCCTGGTTACTGCGGTTGGTAAGGTGTGGTCGCAGCCATGGTAGTAGAGCCATAAATTCATGGCGACAATCTTCTAATGCAGTGGTATGGCTGTCCATATCTTTCCTTGTCATCCTTGGTTTATCGATGAGACATGCTTGCACGATCTCGTTTTCCAGTTTTTTGATCTCAGTGTCCATCAACATGCTTTTCTTCCTCAATCGTACCTGATCTTCTTCGAGTTCACGAAGTATAAGTTTCCCTCGCCAAATGGCTTCCTGAATCCTTATATATTCATCCTTGCGTAGCTGTGTGATTTCTTCATCCTGGTCTTCGCGTACTGTCCCAACTGTGGGAGCTATTATGTGTGGATTTCTTTCTTTCGAAATTACAGTTTCGACTCTGTTTCACATCTTTGGAATCATCTCCACACTCAGGTTTTTGCACATGGTGCTATAGGCCCATTGAACTGCTGGCATGTGCAAGTCCCAATCAGTTCCTCTCGCTCGGTGAACCTTGTTTAGGACTCCGCACACCCTATTGAATGCTTCCACGTGGAAAATTTGTAGTGCGCTTCGCCTTTCCTGCTGCTGCGATTTGGTCCAACTTTCTATTCTGGGGTTGGGGTGTGCTTGTTTGGGTTGTACAACATATGTCTGTACCCATCGAGAAAGGTGGGTGTGCAAGTTGTTTCACCCCTACATAGTGTCCTCTTGCAACACCCTTGTTAAAATTGGCAACTAGGGCCAAACTTCGTGTGGGTCATCTTATTCATGGATGATAATATTTTTATTAGATTCCTATTTTTAAGGGGTGTAGGATTGATCTAAAGATCATCCGATTCCGATAAGTATTTATGAAGTTATGAATTTATTAATGTTATGGACAAATTGTTAAGTCGGCCAACAACTTATGTAGGCTCAGAAGCCCAACAGTCATGTCTATTCAACCTCTACGTTTTAGTATAAATAGAAGAGGACTTCAAGTCATTTCTACACACACTTGGATCTCCTCCTCTCTCTACTTGTCTTCGGGTTTTAGTAGGAGGAGAGATCCTAAGGTGAAGCCGATGATGTTGGCGATGCCGATGATGCCAGTGACGCTGATGATGCCGATGATGTCGGTGAAGCCGATGATGCCGGTGAAGCCGATGATGCCAGTGAAGCCAATGATGTCAGTGATGTCGGTGATGTTGGTGATGTCGGTGATGTCAGTGATGCTGGTAATTCCAGTGATGCCGGTGAAGCTGATGATGCCGGTGAATGCCGATGATGCCAGTGAATGCCGATGATGCCGATGATGCCAATGATGCTGGTGAAGCCAATGGTGTCGGTGAAGCCGATTATGCTGGTGATTCCGGTGATGTCGATGACGATGATGCCAATTGATGTCGATGATGTTGATGCCAATGATGCTGTTGATCTAGGGTTTGCTGCTGCTGATGTAATTCATATTTATGTATTATTTCTCTTTGCCGAATTATTGAAGATAAAAGAAGATTTGATCAAAGGGTTTCCCCATATTGGGGTTTGTCCTTGGCTAGCCATCACATCATGTGTCTCTGGTCTTGGCTTGTTTTCTATTGATCATTTAATGTTCTATCTGCACTTTACTTATGTACATGTGATTGCTAATCTGTGGATAATAATAAGAAAGGTGAGTAAACTGCTCTAAGCATAGAACATACCAAAACTTAACATGGTATCAGAATTGAGGTGAAGACATTGCCCAAGCAAGAGTGAAAGAGAAATCACCAACAACAGTTGGGACAAGACAAAAGGATCAATGGGTTCAAATTCATCGAGGGTGAAGTGGAAGTAGAGAATATTATCAGAATGGTGCAGCAGAATTTTCTGATGGCCTACTTAAAGATCACTTCATTGGGAAGTTCAGATCTAAGGGTGTAGGGAATGTTACCCCTCAATTGAATGAAGGTAACTCGATTCATTTACAGAATCTCCTTTATGTACCTGATCGCAAGAAGAACTTAGTGTCCATTTCATCAATGGAAGTTAAAGGTTACAGGGTGGCACTCATCGATGAAAAGGTACGTGTTTGATAATAGATTTTTCAAAGATGTTTTTGAGTTCAGGGTTGTATCAAGTTGCAGGAAGTCCACTGGGGACCATGTCCATTAACACAGCACTAGAGGTCTTTGAGTCAGATGGTGACAGGGATGCCTGAATTCAAAAAGAGCATGAAGGTACATGTCTGAGATGTACCGAAGGAAAATATTACAAGGGGACCATTCTCCTCATGTAGCAGGTCCACAAGTTTGGAACAACCCGTGGAGTTTGAGATTCATGAATGGGAATCTCATGTATATAGGTGGAAGAAAGCCCTCTATGGCTTGAAGCAAAACACCCCAGGTGTATTATAAGAGGATTGATAGCTGTTTGATGAAGTTGAGATTCGCTAGGAGTGAAACCCATCCAAACCATTACCCAAAGGTTGTGGATGATAGACCTCTCATACTGGCACCTCATAAGGATGACCTATTTCTGATAGGTGCAGACTCTCTCATTTACAAAAGTAAGAGGGAGTTAGATTCTGAATGTGGAATGATAATCTGCAAGCCTATGACTACCTCAAGTATTAACTTTCAAAAGTTATATGGTAGTCATGTCAGACTATGTTATGAAACCAGCGCAAGAAAAGATAGAAAAGATAGATCAATGCCTTAGAATTCAGCCTCTTCGAGGGGGCAACCTCCTTTACATTACATAAATGAACAATTCTTGGATGATACAAATGAAAAGACCTCCTTTCTATATATGAGTCTAAGAGGTCATAACATAATTAGAGCCTACATAACAATAATAATGTAAGGGCACAATAATAATAATAGTGGGCTTGTATGGGGCACAATAGTAACAATATGGTTACAATAGGGGCACAACAATATTAATAAGGGGTGCAACTACAATAGTAATGGGGTAATCACTAGTATGGGGACCCAACATGCCCCTCTCCTTCAAAAAAAGTGTTGTCCTCAACGCTTGAGTAGTTCTGGATGCTTCTGTATAAAATTCTCATCCTCCCATGTGGAA